>JAHZNA010000301.1:0-44808 GCA_027743935.1 Sinodicranocentrus sp. ZH6
TGACCTGGTTTCACAATGAAGGCTTCATTCAATTGTTCTAAACTTTTTGTATGTTCTTGCCCGGTAAGTGCAGCGTAATATGCAAAAAAAATCATTAACTAAACTCCAACCATGCCCCAGAAAATAAGCATTATAAATTTCAAGGTGCAAAGCTCTGCGCATGACCCTTGAGGATGGCAGTGAACTACGCTCTAACCATCTTCCTCCATTGTCTTTTTGGCTCAGCACCATAAGGTTGAAGATATGTGGAATCTCCCGTCACAACTTGTCCCAGAAAATCCTTTTGAATCAAAGGAGTAGGGAGGTTCTTTAAATATTATAATTGTGGAAGAGTACGAAAAATGGGGTTTATAAGTTTTTAAAAAAAATTGCTATAATTTTGGATCCTCAATAACTCAGTGTAGAATCCATCCTAGCATATAGTGCGGGCATCATCTGAAAGACAATGTTTCGCTCTTTCGATTGATATGCAGATGAACCATTATTAATTATTTTCTGCCCTGTTATCAAGAGCGGAAGTCTACTACTTTTTGCTGATAATCCCCTCGTATGTCGTTCGCAAACTTGGTTATAAGCTTCTTCTCTGCCGCAGCAACTATTTTCATTGGTTTAGGAATAGTTTAGATGGTTAAAATATGGGACATGAGGATATCGCTATACAACGGTGAAATGTCAGAAGTCAGGAAAAAGAAGGAAGAGCTACTTGGCTCCACGTAAATTGACATTTCACGCGGACTCTACCCAACCATCCATGATTGGATGGTGGAATATATGGCACACGTATAAAAATCGACATGGTTAGTATAAATGTGGTGCTGAAATAAAATGTATATATCTTAAGGGGGAAGAACATGCCTTTGAACTTTTTCAATTTAATTCTCTTAGAGTGAAAACTGGAAATGACACATGGAAAGTGTGTCCCAACCATGTAGTCTTTTTATATTAGTCTATGATGTCTCACTTTTTTTCGTCAACTAGGCGATACGTCAACTATTTTTTGTGATATGACATATAAAGATTTTTTAACAGTATTAAGCATCATGTCAAGTCATCCCCATCATCTTCGTCATCGTCAACGTGTTTTTTCTCTCTCTTTATGTACAGGATTTCTAGAAGAAGAAAAAAAAACTTTTTACGGTTTGCAACTTTTCCTTCACTTGAATATATTCTGTATATTATCTCCTACTATTTCTTCACCACAAGAGGAAGGAAGAAAGGTGGGTGGGGATGGCAGAAAAGTGGAAAAACGCTCTTGTAAAAGTCAATCCCAATCCTTGTTATATATATTTGAGAGTGACACAGTGAAACAAGCTGACTGCCATAATCATCATCTGCAACATCACAATCATCATCGTTGAAACTTTCTCCTTAGTAATTTCCCAGAATATTTTTTATTACAAAAAATGTTTATACACGTGTGCACACTATAACTCATTTAAAGCTTGACTGTCTATATGCAAAAAACACAAAGGAAGTATATCTCTTTTTCCTAGTATCTATTTGTGAATGTACAAATTCAACATAAATTATTATTAAAGTGATTCCAAGAGTGGAGTCTCGCTAAGGACTAGAAAGGGGATGAATATAACTGCTTGAATTTCGATTCAACCATGAAATCCCTTTTCATAATGGGAAGAACCCCGCAAAGCTTCGAGTGAACACAAGCTTTAAAAAATCCCTTTCCCATTTTCCCCAAGGTTCGTTTTTTTCTGTTATTGAACGAAAAAATCTATAACTCTCATCCTCTATTATCTATATAAAGGGGGATGACTGTGGGTAACCTAGTTTGTTCAAAAAATGAAAAACACATCAGGTCAGGTCATACATAGGTATGTGTTCTCAAGAGAATGTGTTTACTTTGATAAGATATTCATGGAGTGGTTTCCCCAGAATCAAAATAATGCATAGATATATATTATAATGCCATTACTGTCCGATAGTGGATTTGAGTAGTTATCTTAACGCTAAATCTAAACATGCTTACCTACTTGGGAATATATATGTTTATTTTGGTGCTTACAACTGAGAGGATATGAATCTTAGATTTTTATCTATTCCATCTTCCATCATATCATATTCCATACATTACATATATATTTTTCCCATTGAAAGAAAACTTGTAGGAAAACCAACATCATCCAGTAAAAAATACACAAGAAGAAATCCGGGGAAAATATCAATCTTTCATCTCCATCTTTCTTATATATTTTTTACGAATTTACCACGCCATAGTCCCATAATCTTAAGCTAAGAAAAAAGAAAGGAAGATTGATTTCCACATTTCCTGCATACAGCACTCCACATCACACACACAAATAAGGATTTTCTTATACTCTTAAAAAAATCCTTGAACAAGTCAGAGATGAAGGAAGACATAAAATAAAGTAAGATCGTATTCACGTGGTGTACCATTTTCTCTCTCTCTCTCTCTCTCTCTCTCTCTCTATCTTTCTACTCCTTTGTAAATATATAAATATGCAATCATATTATTTATGTGGTTTATCCTCATCCACCATTCCATAACGGGAGCATAAAGCATCCTTTTTATTTGATAGCTTATATGATAATGTGAGGGAAAATGGTTTGCAAAATGAATAGAATGAATCGTTCCTCTCCACAGAGAAGATCTACTTTCACTTAGTTTACCGAATAGACCACGTAATGCTCTCAAGTGTCTCTAGATAATAATGCTAAGGGAAATTCTAGTCAATGAAAATAACTCACGTGTGTATGTACAAAGAGAAATCTATCTTGCCAAGATGTTTGAAGTAACCTACTTATGGAAACTCACTTTAAAAAAAAACTTGTCCATATGGATGCCTATACTGATTGTGGTTTGCGGGGAGTTGATTTTCTCAAAACACCCCGCCCCCGAATTGTAGTCTAGCAAATCTCATCGTCAGAGTGAGTTTCCGTTGATGCCAATCTGTCACGTTCCTTTTGAAAAACGCAGACTAAGGCTAGACACGCGAAAAGGAGAATAGATATATCTTTTGCTGGAATTTTTGATATTCCCTTGAGATATTCAGCTCTGTTACAGATGGATTTTGATTGTGACGGAAAAGTAAAGTTTAGCAGGTTGTAGAAATTTTCAGATGTTTCCTTTCCGTATAGGAATTTCGAATTTGTAAAATGTGCATTTTGGTAAAAGTGCCTATCTAGGTGGGAAGTTTATTTCCTTATTCAGATTTCTAAGCATAAAAAAAATTGTTGAACTTGTATAAAAAGTGAGTGAATGAGATAGATAAAATTATGTATCTTGTTCTTTCAACTCACCACACGAAGGGAAGCAATAGAGCACGTAGTTGTCGTGAGTTGGCATTTCATTATCTAAAAGTAGCAGAGTTTTTACTCATCCTGGGCTCATGTGCTGAGTTGGTTTTCTCCTCAAGTGGTGAAAAAAAGAATGGGAGTAAAGAGAAAAGTAGAGGAGAAGGGATTTAGGACCCATTTTGAAATCTGACTATGCATACTTTTTTTTAGTGGAGTATGCACCTATATAGACTAAAAAATTACGCTGGGTGGATTTCCCCTGGTTTTTCATAATTCGTGGGATAAGGCTATCCTCATTTGTAAGCATATGTAGATACGGCGTTGTGTGGTGGTGACGGTGTTGTAATAGGGGAAAGTGTATGAAAAACTGCTTATAATAAAATGTGCCACATCTTTCCTCCTTGTTCTTCCGAGATTACACATTATTCCATTCTTGCAGCTTTTCTTGATTCCTTTGAGCTGCTCCTTTTCCACGGTGTCACTTTATCAAAAGACGTGTCGCAAAGACATAGCCAGGGAAGGAGTGGATGGCATAAGAAAATAAAATGAAGCCGGCTGCTTCTTTTTCGGATATGAAATTACAATTAAACAAAGACTCACAGCTCGCATTACATATGAGACTCAACTCATTCATCTAGTCAGAAAGAGAGGAGGGGAATGTGTAAAGCTTACATTACTCGACTTTCTTCTCTTCCCCTGGCGTATATACTTTATTTTGTTAATGTCTTGTAGTTTGCCTTTCCTACGAATTCTTGAGGGATGTGATGGATTGTAAAAATGTACGAGATAAAATGAACGCCTCATGAATTCTAAACTGGGATTAGACAACCTCTGGGGTTTCTTGATCTCCAGCTATGACAATTTTACAGATTTCTCTTAGAAACTACCATGATGTTAGAAAGTACCATGTCATTCGAAAAATTGTCCTTCCATGAAATGAAAACATTTTTTTTTCTCTGAAAAAGAATCCAATCTGCATAAAGGTATGCATCTTGTTGAGAGATAAATTCACATTGTAATCGCGGAATTTTCAAAGAGAAAAAAAGTTTTTCATGTTTTCTCCAACTTCTTTTTTCTGGAAATTGTAGTAGTCTTGTAATGCCTTTCTCGTTAATTACGTGGAATGATGGAAATTTTAAATTGGCGGTTGTGTTCTGCCCCGTGTCATCGTCATCACATCCCATCATCTATTTTTTAGATGTATAGTGATGCATATAGGTTTACAAATGAGCTTTTCCGAGAAACGTAGGAAGATGTTCATTATTATTACATTTCCGAGAGCATTTCAGTTTACCCATTTCTGAGAAATAGAGATGAGTTGAGGTTTAGTAAGAAATTTCTCTGGATACTATTGCCTCATGGTTGTTGTGCCATGCAACAATGTTAATTAGTTCTCCCTTTAAATTTGTCCACAGACCGGAAAGCACTTTCATCGAACTTCCTTTATAATTCAAGCGTTCAACCATAAATTTCGATTGATCCTGGAACTGAATCCCACCCTGATTGCGCCCAACGTGTTGCAAAAACATATATTTAGTGGGAATGCGGAGCAAAGGGAAAGGAACGAGTTGGAGATGTGCTACTACCATGGAAATGTTGAGGGACTGGAATGGTCGGCTGCCGCGGTCAGAACGTGCAACGGACTTTCTGGGATCATTCACATGGGAAATGAAACTTTCATCATTCATCCCTTCTACGGTGGTGACATGTCGGTAAGCCAATCTCTCACTCTCTCACGTTTTTTAAAAATATACAAATGCACTCAGTCACTCGCTAACTCATTTTTTCCATAAAGTTTCTTAGCTATCTCGAATTTCTGTTTTTCGTTGTAATCCTCACGGGTTTATACCTTTCGTTGTAGTTTTTGCGTCAGAAGTTCACTAGAAATCCCATTATAAATCAACCTAAGGGTGAAAAAATATTATTTTAGAATAATCTCTACTTGCCCCAATCTCATCGTTTGGTGCGCACTTAATTCGTTAACACAGTTCCCCATAATAATAAAAGATGTAGCAAAAGCGATAAGGGGAAATTGGTATTGTCCTATTCCAAATTTTTGTATATTCCATATGAATTCATTTAGATATGACAGGTACCTGTTCACCACAACAAGAAGAGCAACAGTGAATATACATATGTGTGCCATACCAGAATACCATCCTCACATGAACAGATTACCCTTAGCAAACTTTGCTCATTTCATTTTACGCCATAATGTAAAACAATAATTTACATTCAAAATGCTGAGTATCTCGTCAAAATGAACAATGCAAAGTAAGAGCTGAAAGTGTTTTGCCTGTATCCTCTCACGTGTTTACTCTCCGTAATAATATTACTTTCCTTGTGTACTCTCATCCTCCTCTTTCTCCCAGGCATTTTATGATAGTATGCGCATATTAACAAGGTAGAAAATGTTTGCATCTTATTATACCCCACATTACAAGCAATCCAGAGGACAGGTTGTTTAATATACACATATCAAAGGGAGGAAGCGTTTGCTCAGCTTTTGTCCTTCTTGTTGGTTTGTTCTATCTCTATCTCTATATATAGAAGAGAGACTTTCTCTTGTATCTTGTGCAAACAATACAATTTTTTACAAGGGAACCGCTCGCCACTCTTGTTCTCCCTACTTTCAAGAACAACTTTTACTCGTTGCAATCATTATCATACTTATACAAACATCTGCTCAATTTTATCCATCCTCTACGAGCAGTGGTTATTGCTGAATTAAACGTGGAAATTCTCTATTCAGCAATAAAGGAGCACACACGCGTGGCTCTGTAATGGAGTTTCATGTTAATGAAGCATCCACCACATTCTCACGCTGTAGGGAAACCAAAATATTGCTTGGAAAATTGTACCAGAAACAAACACAAATCATGCATTACATGCTAATGAAAATGGCGTGAGTGTGTGTGGTGTGGACTCTTGTGGAATCACGAGAGCATCATGTGCAATTAATGGTTTCCTTTTAGTACAGCTCCACTACATCTCTCTATTTTATATGATTTTCTCTCCCTTTTCGATTTCCCACCTGGGAAAAGGAATTTAGCTGAGTGAACCAAGTTAAACTTGGTTGGTTGGCTAAAAACAAGCTGATACATGTAAAGGCTTAGAGTTTTTCATTGTAGAGGAAAAAGGAGGCACAAAGGGAAATCTGTGAATCAGACTGCTCCTATATAAAACCATAAATAAATCTTGTCTAATTAATTGATGATCCGCATTGAGTGACGATGAACATTCTCCAGTATCTGCCGGGAATCCTCACTTGAGCGGTTTAGAAATAATGCAGATGTTTCCAGCTGGAGTATTAAAACTTCAACACTTTCCGCTACAAAAGCCATGATTCGTTTTGAGTAGTTATTAACAAGTCGAAATCATATATGATTTTATACGCTTACTACATTATTTGCCAATTACTCTCCTTGTCACCCATTAACCAAGTATTTTCCACTAGGTAGACACAAAGTGCTTCTCATCTAATGATACAAATCCTTTTATATTCAGCTGAACTTTTATGTCTGAATCAAGAGGATGGTGCAATTACGGCTTATTTCTCTTTTTAATCTTATCATCAAGCATTTTATTCGTTTCAAGTTATGTATAAAAGTATAATTTTACAATATGCTGTGAACTACAGGAAAAATGTGAGGCAAGGGTTGACGAACTCGGAGTAAATGTTTTTATACTATCAACCATTGTTATATCAAACGCGGGCTAGAACCCATACTATACATATTCACACACAGTTGAAAGGTAAAAGGTTCAAGGATCAAAGAGAAACTTTTGACTAGATTCATTATGAATATACTCACTTGCGTAAGAGGAAATTGTTGCAAAATTACAAGAAAACATAGGGAAAAGGGAATACTTGTTAGGTGGCTTTCATGTACAAGTACTTTGGTTGTACAAAACCATAAATGGCAAAGGAAAGAGCAGTTGAATGTCATGCCGTGAGTTTTTGGTTGGCATTAACTTCAACACATTAATATTTACCAGAAAACATACCTTGCGAAAACTGTGGTAAACAGCTCCCTGCTAGTTAACTTTTACTCAAACAATTTGTACGGTACTTTTGATAAGAATGAAAGCATTTTGTCGACATGCAGATATAATTAAAAAATCATGCCCATTCAGGTTGGTCATGTTCAGCGTGAGTCCTCGTGTCACCGGTAAAGATATTCTAATTCCGGCTAAAGTGCTTGTCAAATTGTGCTAACACGGGAATTTCCACAGTCAATAATAAATGAAGGGCTTGAAATGTCGATCTTGGCACGTCTAGAGAAAAAAAAAAAATTTAACCAAATTCCGGCTAAAGTGCTTGTCAAATTGTGCTAACACGGGAATTTCCACAGTCAATAATAAATGAAGGGCTTGAAATGTCGATCTTGGCACGTCTAGAGAGAAAAAACAATTTAACCACATTGCAATTCTCCGTTTAAATGTATAAACCATGTCTTTAATTCCCTATCTCCTGAAACTTGTAACATAAAGACCTCCATGTATTTTTTCATCCAACAGACCAATCATCCTCATATATTCTACGAGGCGAAATCTGTTGGACAGACAAACATGCGGCAACAAACGGGCATTCGAATGGACCTTCCATACCGGACAGAATGGTGTAAACACTGATAATATTTCTCGACGGAAGGAAGAAAAAAACCCACTATATTTCATTGAACTTGCTATCCTTCTTGATAGAGCCATGGTAAGTTTACCCCCCCAAACATCCTCTTTCTCCTATAGTGCATGTACCAATTAATTTATTACTTTGTCCAACTAACATGTTTCAACTTGAAGGATGCTCCATATTATACAAAGTTAAACAAACCACTGCCATTTTTTCCACAGTTCTATGAAAACTTCCCTTTCCCCTTAATAATATGCTTTAGCCCTTTCTACATTAAAATATTTTCTAATGGTCATTCCTCTGCTCCAGATATTCACGCATATTAATCATTCAAGTAAATGCGAAACAAGCGAGAGCAATCTTCCGCCTTCTTTCTCGAATGATTTATTTACCTTCCTTTTTACATGGTTTGGTTAGCGTGCCAGTGTAAATATTAAGAATGTATCCTTCTGCTCCCAAGGTCCCAAGATGAACTTTATATTTACTCTTATGTGCATGCAAATCTCATCACTGTAAACTTGTACACAGACATAGTAGTCCGGTTTATTTATATAAAAATATTTACGTATATAATGTATAGTTTCTAGTTTAAAAACAAGTCCTGAAATGAAGACCATTAGTACGCCCATGCAAATATTTATTTGCTCCCTCATTTATAGTTCCTATACGACGATGCATGTGTACTCAAGAGCTTTCACAAAGAAAGACTTGAAGATCCAGACTTGAGCGCATTGAGATAACTGAGTTTCCTTCAAGGAACCCCTCCAACCATGTTGTTTTCCAACTATTTTCCAAAGTAAATGTAACAAACATACATATTCCAATGTTGGGTTGTGAGCGAAGAAAGCAAAACGCTTCTGTCCAACCTAGTCCCAAAGGCCCTTTTCTCTGAGATATTGTACTTGCATAAAACATGCTACTCTTACCCCTTCACTTTTTCCCCATTGTTGTGTGTGTATACCAAATCGAAATTTTTTCATAAATATTTTTCTTTCTCTCTCACTTCTCTCTTCTCTCCTGTCGCTGCCTCTTCCTCCTGTGGACAGTTCGATAAACGGAATAGTTCAACGAGACTCCAAGTGATTCATGATGCTCTACAAATAGTTAATATAGCCGATTTGGTAAGTTGTACAAAATATTATTTTTCTTTTCTCCTTCTCTTGTTGAGTGCATCGACTATTCGCATGTATGATTAAGTACCGTTTTGTATCAGTTGGACGGGCAAAAAATGAAAACAAGTCAGAGACTGTTATTTTTTATCGTTTTTAATGCATTGTCATCATACCACAAAAGGGAAGAAAGCTTGATGGAATTTTTCTCCTACAATTTTCTTATTCTTGTAGTATTTTCGTAAACTGAACACAGCCATTTCTGTCGTCTATGTGGAAACATGGCATCAAACTGACCATCTAAATGTGGGCAACCGTGATGACTTACGACAGACACTAGTTCAACTTACAGACTCCTATGGTAAGTACAACTGTGTGTAATAAAAATAATAATCATCATAATCTCTTCTATGATGATGACGACGATGGTGGTGGTGGCGGCAATGGTGATCGTTTTCATCCACTCACTTTGTCACGGAAAGTCAGTTCTATTGTGACCATCTCTCTTCACCACTACCACTTCTATAAACTTCTATGTGTACATTGTGGGCTAAGCAGTCACGCAAAAAATGTGAAGGAGTTAAGTATTCTCTCTACCGCTCAAGCACTTTTTCTATTTTTCTCCCTTTTCTCATTTCAGCCACTACCGTGAAAAAAAACGTTACGTCACCTAATCCACATCTTAAGTCGTTTTCCTCGAAAAGAAAATTTCTCATAAAGGGAAAGAGTGGAAATTAAGCGTATAATAATGTCCATACATTATACTTTCCATCCATTATGTACACTTGCTTGACTCTCCACAAAGGAGAAAAAAATCATATTGTGCGATTGCATGATATACAATTCCTAAAACTCCCTAAGTCTTATCCTTGAGACAAGCAAAAAAAAGATCGCATGGAAGTCTAGGAAAAGTTCAATATTTATTGGAATTGTGAAAATAGCTTTTTCCCCAGACGAATTAAGTACAATGTTTTTCTCTTCTTTCTCCAGCACCCAAGAAATTATTCACGGTGAATCGAGATTCAACCATGTTGATCACCGGCTACAATTTCTCCGAGTCCGGAATGGGAGTTCCCAATACGATTTGTACTCATAAAGCAATGGGCGTTGTAACTGATGTGGACATTTATCAACCGCATATCACTGGTGTGGCATTAGCTCATATGATTGGACACAACTTGAACATGGGGCATGATGAAGATTGTAAGCTTTATTTATATATCATCTATAAAAACGTTTTTCTCTCAAATCCTTTCTCTTTATCCACTCCACTAATTCCCTCTCCCAGCAAGGGATGAGCGAGAGCGATGCACATTTTCTCTAATTGAATGTGAAAGTTAATACGATTTTCACTTTCACCGCAATGAAAATTGGAATAGCGTATATATCTAAATGTTCTCCATCCATGATGCGTATTTTCCAGCATCGCTCTCTGTTTACACCACTCCCTAGTAATTTGATGATGAGCCATTGAGGAAGGAAATTGATTTCATTTTCTATTTTCTACAGGGGATAACTGCCACTGTCCTAATTGGTATGGATGCATTATGAGCGAGAGTATAGTGGGTAAGGATGGGATTCAACCGTACAGATTTTCAGATTGCTCTCACTCCGCGTATCTTACCTCCATGGACAAAGGACATGCCGTGTGCTTACAAAATAAACCAAACTCGGTTAAGGTTAGTAGTGAGCTGAGCACATCTCATCAAGCTTCATATTATAACTTTCTCTACTTTCTCTTCGTTAACCCACTCAATCCCTCTTGAATGGAGAAAAGTCTCTGTTGTTTTTCTCATGAGTGAGTAATATTATCGTAAACTAGGCTCAGTGTATGTCTTGTTTTGCTGACGTTGTCTGGCTCCACGCTTGGTTTGCTCCTCGGATAAATCAAAACGAACATGTTAATCCTCATTAAGAGCTGCATATTTGGTTTTAATCTCCTTTCCAGCCAACCCATGAAACCTGTGGAAATGGAGTGGTTGATCAAGGGGAGGAATGCGACTGCGGTACAATCCAAGAGTGTACCAAGGACCCTTGCTGTGAGTCGCGGACATGTCGACTCAAAACCTCTGCTCAATGTTCAATGGGCCAACCATGTTGTGAAGATTGCAAGGTACTTTTCAACAATCCCAGAGAGGAATTTAAGCTCTCTATTATTATTTTCCTTCGCCATCGCCGCCGGATTTGCATTACATGTGTTTTAGTCTAATGTAGGGAAAAGTTGTGGAATGTATAGATACGCGAGTACATAGTCAGTTCATTACGAACAGGATTGAATCTTTTCTCTCTTTTTTTGAAAACTAAAATGTATGCATAGAAATGAATCCGCTCAAGTGTGCTTCAACTTCCATTAGCGCCTCGTGTACGACCTACTCCTCTTCTCAATTATGCATTAAGATGCTAGAAGAGGAGGAGGTTGTGCCTGAAAATATCTGAATATTTTAAATATGTCATGCTAAAGTGTGTTCATTCTATTACACAGTTCAAAGGATCTGGCGCCGTCTGCAGAGCCAAGGCGAGTGAGTGTGATATTATAGAGTACTGCACCGGTCAGACTGGAGAATGCCCTCTAAATACCTACAAGAAAAATGGGGCTCCATGTGCAAATAATCAAGGATACTGTTTTAACGGGGCTTGTCCAACTTTAGACTCTCAGTGTCAAAGCATTTGGGACCGTACCGGTAAGTCTGAGTTTTGTTTGCAACTTTCTCTAGGCAAGCCTTTAGGATTTCGGTTGAGTGTGTAGATCATATTTGAGAAGAGGGAAAGAGGAGCCTTTTTCCTTTTTTTATGCAATCATAAAGTGTAAAAAGAGTTTTACACAGGATTGTGAAAGTAGACTTTGTAGACTGTGTCCCTGTGTACATGAAAGTCGATTATTCAACAGCTTGTTGAAAGAGTCTTTTTTCATGGTCGATTTCCTTTTGTAATATATATCCAGCTAGGAAAGCGGACAACTCTTGTTACCAGCAGTTCAACGTGTGGGGTCATCACACTGGTCACTGTGGTCGTGATGAAAACGGGGGTTTCCGGAAGTGCTCTATTCCCAACGTGATGTGTGGAAGTTTACACTGTAGGGAGGGTAAAGGAAGTCCGATCATGCAGACCAAATATACAAGCACGACGTTTTCCAAAACGACCATTACGATCAACGGGGTTGAGCACGAGTGCAAGACTCTCAATAGTCCGAGTGGAGATCCATCTGCTGATTTGGAATTGGTGCGAAATGGAACTCGTTGTGGCGATGGAATGGTAAAGTACACACCAAAATAAATAGCTAGAATGCCACATGAAATATAGGAAAGGAACAGTAAATTCCTTTTAAATTCTCCTGATGCGGGAAGTGATTACAAAAACGCTTTTGATGTTCACGGGTTTTAATTCTCTCGATTATCTCCTTTTTCTCCTTTCATCCAGATTTGCATGAACCAAACATGTGTCAAGCTATCCCCTTACCTTGACCATTCTCGCTGTCCATCCAACCACGTGGGCTTAGAGTGTTCTGGTCTCGGGGATTGTTCGAATGTCAATGTATGCCACTGTCACATAGGATGGGAAGGACATGACTGTTCCACCAAAGCCCATGTGCCTTTAACAACACCTCGACCCATACCACCTCCACCTCCTCCAAGCAACTACTCGAATCCTAATAACGACGCCAAAGTGAAAACGACCAAGAAGGGATCTTTAGAAGAGAGCTCTAACACGATCGTCCTTGTTTTCGGTATGGTCTCTGTTGTCGGCGGAGTGTTCATCCTTTTCGCTGGCATCGCGCTTTGCTATAGGAGATCAAGCGTTCCAAAGTTTGAGCCGACCTATCCTCCCTTCAATCCAAAAACTTTCAAGTTGCCCCAGCCTCAGCCTCCAGCTGCTGCCGCTGCACAACCTGCCCCTCAACCACCACAGCTCAATCATGAAGAGTTTGACAACAGAATACTCAGCTTCACTCAGCTCCCTGCTTATAGGTAAGAGGGGTGTGTTATATGACTATAGACATATAAAAACTCTCCAATATGTGCTGCATCCATTCTCTCTCCGCATTCTTTTTTTACTGTACTTTTAATATGCATACTCAACATGATTATCATCCTCGAGGGATTTTTCGCTGACTTTTTCGGGATCAGTAGAGCATTGCTAATTGAAGCCGCAGGGATTTACTGTGTATCTGTCTTGCTCACTCCTCTACACTCCCATTGTGGTATGGACGACCACTTCCATCTCAGTTTATTCTGGAGAGAGAGAGTAACACAGATAACGTCAAACAGAGAGTAGACTAGGATATACACTTGACCTCGTGTTAAGGTTCATTCATGCGTACCTAATTCTGTTCTTCCTTCCATCCTTTTCTATTGTCTTGCAACAAACATGCCTTCTCATCAGGTGCACTCTTGAAAATTCTGATAGAATTGGCAAACTCTTTCAATTCTTTACCCTGTCTTCATCTATCTCCTGGAAAAGAAAAGACCTCACAAGGGGGCTCTAGACGGAAACGAGTTTTTTCTCCACAAAATTATAACCATAAAGTGGCTACCGTTGTTCTCCATTTCTATTATTATTATAGCGAAAGCACTCTTGCCGATAGGGACCTACATGGGGTGAAGAAAAAAAATCTCTCATGTCGTGCCTTTGCATATGTATGCGATCTTCCAATCTTCTCATGTTCTCATACACATTTATTATTAGATGAGGGCATAGACGGTCTGTCATTTTTCACTTGAAAATACCAAACTTTTGGAGATGACGGGAATGCATATCCTTGGAAAATTACCTTTGCACACCATTTCCCCTCGTATATCTCCTATCGACTTGAAAAGTAATAATCCTAGAAATCGTTATTTCATCTTACCAGAGAAGAAAAATGTATAGAAAAATCGCCTCGAAAAGCGAAGCAAATTCAGTGAATGCCCAGAGCCTTTTTTCATTCTGACAAGGCAAAGTAACACAATTGTAAAGAAGTCGTGAAGCAACAGAATCCACTGAGCTGCGTCAGTAGTCGTAGGCGCTAATGTAGTTTGTATGAAAAAGAAGAAGAAAAAACTGGTTTCGCGTGCGAAGAAGTTGTTCTATTGAGATTTTCTTTGGAATTCAAGAAAAAACTTTTTGAGAGAGTACAAAGAACGAAAGAAAAAGAGAAAGCGAGAAAATGAGACTAAAAAGACAATATTGATGTGTTGGTTTCGTGTCTCTTGTGCATTGTACATGGAACATTGGTTTTCAAAATGTAGGCAAGGCGAAGCTTTCACTTCACACACAAAAAGTTAGTTATACGAAAAGCGTACAGCACAGGTATCTCATTCTCGATATCATGTTTCGTTGAAATGGAATAGGAATTGGAATCTGTGAAAGAGAGCCAAACTATACTAGCAAGGATTCGGATGCTTCAGAAACTCTGACATTTTTAATGCTATCCGGGCACATCTCCTCATATATATGCATGTATACTTATATATACATTTGTGGAGTCGTGAAATGCCAGCTTTTCCTCTCCACACATTACACAAGAGGAGAGAAAATCCAACTTTTGTTCTTTACAAATTGATTTTGGACATTTTTTTTCTCTCTTTCTCCTGTTTCAACATTTGGAGCGAGCCAAGCAAACCAGAAAAAAATTGGCAGCGGCACCCAAATAGACGGACATATGAACAAGAGAGAGACTAGATAGATAAATGAGAAAATATATCTTTATAAATGAGAACACATTATCGGGGAAAGTTATTCTTAGTGAAAAAATATTTTTTTCAATGTGACTTGCTCTCACTTCTGACACTTCCATTAACCCGTAAGTAGGAGCAATATGTAGAGACTACTTTAGTCATTCTAGAAAACCCAATATATCAGATGAAACTGAATGGATAGAGTTTCATCTTGGCTATAGCCAATAAGCTAGTCATCCAATGTTTGAGAATTTTCTCTAGATAATGGGACGGGGGGAGAAGTAGCAAAAAAGAGATCCGTTTATCCCATTTTACAAATTAGAAATAAAGCGCTTTTCTATACCATCTGACTGAGATGTGAAAAGGGATTTTACATTGGTAAAGCTGATACAGATTGTTCAAGGAAAAAGGGAGAGAAAAAAAACATGAAAAAAAGAAACTGGGAAAGAACTGATACTGAGAAACGTTGTGTAAACAAAGATAGACAGAAAGAGGAAGGATAAGGATGGGTGGTGGTTGTTTACTCAAGCCTCTTACTTGACCCGTCAATCAATTCTGAAAGAAAGCGGAAACGAGAGAAAGTGGTCTGACTTTAATTTTCTATTAATATTATTTCTTCTTTTGTGTTTTTTACTTTTTTGTTGTTTGTTTTTTTTCTTCAACACAGAGTTCAACACAGCATAGGGATGACAGGATCGATGAAAAACTTGGGAGCAACACAGCCGCAGGATGACGAGACAGGAGATGAGACTTCAGCTTTTCTTGGGACTCCAAACAGCGTTGGTGGGAACAGATTCCCGGAGAAGGGGATCCTCAAGAAGTTTGCTGAAGAAGATGGATCCCAGTCTGATAATAACGACGCCATGTGTGATGTGGAGAGAACGCTTAAGTCGCTCAATGGCTATCACGAAGATATTCTGGCAGCTTTGAGAGTTGCTGCTGCTCAGAGAGGTCTTGGCGACACCAACTCTACCCCACCTCTTCAAGGTATTCCATCTTCCATACATAACTACTGTTTTCCATTATATTACCCATTGAAGGAAAGATTGTGTGTGCAGAAAAGCATGAGAAAAGTGTTCGCATTCTCTTTCTCCTCTTACGTCCTGTTCCATGAGTATTGAGCAAATGAATACACAATGGAACCAGGTATGGGTGGAGTAGATTCTTATCGAAATTGAATTCCCTCTGTTACATATGGACTTTTGAGAATTCCTTTTGAACATTTTGTGTATTTTTCCGCTATCCTTTCATCCAGGAGGCGCCCGACTCTCTGAAGGGTATCCTGACTATCCTGAATTTGGGTCAGAGTTTCCCTTGCTGAGAAATTCCAATGATCGCATTCCACAGGGTCAACCTGCCGATGATGAAAGTAATGATGACACAGGAGGACCTATCAGGCAAGTCAAGTATTCTCTTTTTTCGTTACCTCTTTCTTGTAATCTCCCTTCAGTTCACCACAATACAACAACTCAAACAACAATAGTTTGCCGACAAGTTGGTTTGTGTGTGAATGTATTTAAGAAATACGTATTTGTCCAATTGTACTCCAAGTTATATATATATATATATATACAATTCTATTTTTTTCTATTTTTTTTTGCAGCCTGCATTCAGGAGAATTAGATGGGTATACCACAACAGCTTATATCTAAACTAAATTCTGTGCAAATCCTTTTAACATAACTCACAGTCGAAACGAGTAGAGAAATGGATAATAACACACACATATATATATTTTTGGTGTGCGTGCGTGCGACAGAATAATGCTTACAAATTGTATACCTCTCTGTCCTTTGTCAACACTGCATTGCCCGCTGACACGAATACGACAATATAAGTTGATATGCATAATATTTTGTATAACATCTACTACCAAAACACAACTAACGATCTTTAAAAAAAATCTCTCTCGGAAATCTCATATAAACTCTGCGTGCCTCTCGTAAAAGATTGTAGTTTGACATGCAGTGGCGTTTCTGTGATTTGATATTATGGTTTTTGTAATCATTGTAATTATCTCGTGGTGCAGAACTTATTTCGTAGTACTTTTGTAATCTATGTAAATCTCTCGTATGTACTTATTAACACCAACACATATCGATATAGCGCTGTCACTGCCACTTTTTTGCTGATCTATATTTTTTCTCCCTTTCTTTCTCTTTCACTCTTCGCTCTTGTGTGGTACGTGTGTGATTGTGTGATGATGATCTTGTGTCTGGCCTGCTACCTGGAAGACGGCGTATCAATATGTGACAACACGCTTTTCGCTTCGCCTCTGCCCCGCCGACCCCAGGACCACCAAGGTACATTGTGGTCACTTTCACTCCTATAATTCTGCCTATATGATTTCTCTTAATTAGGCCAACAAGTCGCATCACAAAATACTCAAATAATTTTAAAACTACTACTAGCAGGTCACACACTCTTTCTTTATACATAACTTTTATACAAGGTTTGAATAGATGATTTTTCTGTCTTTTATACTTGGCTTTACCGTTTTTGTGTTCTTGCACGCATCGGTTTTTTTCGTTTTTCCCGAGTAATTACTATCTTGCTAGGAGAGCAAAAGTGTTTGACAATGAATTTTAAACTGACAAGAAAATGTCCGAGTTGGAGGCAAACACGTAAAAGTTGTTGATTTCAGTGACGAGGAAGATGGCTTTGTACTGGGACGGTATAGAGGGCCAAGGGTAGATCCAGACGTACTCACACCTTTATCTGACTTTGGTCATTTTGCTACAAATGTACTTGGTTCCCTAGAAGAATTAGAAAGGTAAAGGTGGACACCAAAGCTTGCAGACGTGATGGTTCTTTCTACTTGACACGATGAACCATTCCAGTTCAACCTTTGATTCATTCTGTCAAACGAATGAGCTACTTATAAAACCACTTTATGCATGTTTTATTTATTTATTAGTTACATCGTAATTTTCACTACTTGCACTCTGTATACATAAATCTGCCTGTCTCTGTGCTTTCCTTTTTTCACATTTTCCTATTCCCCCACCAGAGAGCCATTACGTTCTGCATCTTACTTGGTCAATTACCTTGTTTCGTTGCAATACTCCCATTCACACCGTATTATTATAATTTTCTTATACTTTTAGTTGCATCGATGGGAAAGCATCTCCATTTTGTCCATGCTATTTCTGGTAATTATTTTACCTTGTTTTCTGTCCTTCTTATTTTAGTTGTTATTATATGTGACGATAATTATCGTAACTATTTCTTTCGCTGGCTTCTCTATACAAAAGTTGAGAAAAATAAGCTTTTGGTATATGGTTATCTACTCTAAATGTTCGTGTGCCGCTAGAACATGGTAGGATTCAACGGATTATTTTTTTAGATAGGCCGTGTTGTAGGTAGGATGATAGTATCATACATACAAATCACTAGTTTAGTTCGCCCCGTAGGAGCATTAGGTATAAGTTTTAGGTTTCATTCTGTCTCAGCTAAAGCGTACATGTGACAATAAATTACAAGTTACATAATACCCTGCTCAATAGCACAATAGGCATTTCAGTTTCTAGTTGGATAACACCTCTCTATCAAGAGATAGGTGATAGGTTATAGCGTCGAAAGCCATATATAATTTTGAACATAAATTGCCTGTCATTGAATGAAGTATGCTGCTCTCTTGGAAGATTTTTTATATCTAACGTTCTTTTTTCTATATTTCTCTTTTCTTTCTCCACTTCCCAATTTCGCTGCTCTTGTTTCATTTGGAATGCAGCAATCAGCCAAACCTGATCCACACATCAACCAGCGAAGACGAAGAGGAAAGAGCACACGTGTCGAGATCCAGATCTCTTACGCCGAGAAATCTCAAACACCTTTATAATCCATCCGATGAGTCACAATTTGGTTCGCAGTCACCCCTTCATGTTAATGGTATTCCTTCATCTGTTCTCCTAGGCCATTATCAGAATCAGTATCACACAACCAGGAGCAATGGTAGACAAGCGACCCATAAGCAGTAGTAGAATGTATGAGTACTGATAATAGTTTTAACTCTTTTTGTAACGTGTATGCATACATACTAAAAAAAAATATATGCACACAGTTGAAATTAGGTACTTATATATTCAAAAAAGTATTATTAGTATTATCTCAAATTTACGTAGCTGACTAAAACGTATTATTGTAAAAAAACAAAGAATTAAGCATTATGATTGTGTACAGCTAATAAATCATATTCTTTAGCGTTTTTCGAACGTTTAGTGTATATGATATGATGTAAACTTTGATGAAAAAAAGTATATTGAGGAACAAAGATGTATTTATACAAAAGAAGTAACTTTGTTTAGCAAATTTGAACATATTAGTACTTTAAAACGTTCGAAAAGATTTTTGTAAAAGTTTTTTTTTGTGATTTTGCTCGCTACGTTGCATTCAGGTTATACACAATTTTACAAGATAATTTTAAAATTCATTTTGCATGAAGAAAGCAGACTGACAAGTATATCCATTTTTATGCTGTTGGCTGATGGTAATTCAAGGAAAGTTCATTGTTGGCACATTCTGGATTCTTTTTCAAATTGACACTGATAAGAAAGCAAATTGCGCGAATTTCGAACTAAAACTATTAGCTAACATATTTGAATGTTTTTTTTAAAAAACAATATCTTAAAATGTAGTATTTTTAACAGTCAAAAGGACTATTTACACTTACGTCATATACAACTAGTTGTACAATATACTTATCTAATAATAATTCTGTAATGCAAACAATTGTGCATGAGCATATTGAGCATGCGTAGTAGAAACAATCATTTGTGAAATACCACTTTCGTATTTTCAAAGAAATTTTAGCTAGCTGGTAAAACAAATAGCCAAAAGATAGCCATTAGGGAATAATTTTTGACATTATAACGCATCTTCCTCTGTAAAAAGTAACACTTGCCTAGTTAATTTACAATATAGCGAATTGTAATACATACAAAATTTGTAATACAAAAATTAATTAATCTAGTCAGATCAGAGAAAGCAAGGAAGAAGGATTTTTTTCCTCAAGATTTAAGAAAAATGTTGAATGTGATAAAAAAAGGTAACGCAATCCATTCTATATGTTTTGACAGGCTCAACGGATCAGTTCATTGATCAAGGCTCTCTCACATCACACCATTTCCCAGAATACAAACACTGACTTGGGTGGACGAATTATCCGAATGAAAGAACAAGCTGCGCAGATATCTCTAGTCGTAATAAAACCACGTCAAGTTGTTACCAGCAGATCCCTTCTTCTCTTAAATCTACTATCAGCACTAATTTCTTAGAGGGTAGTAGGCCGAGGAGAGTTATTGGAGATGATTACTTACAAGCTTCTTTTCCTTTACCACCTCCTTCCCCTGCCCCTACGAATCCTTTGAAGTTTCCTGACTTTAATAATCTTCTACATGGACTCAAATTCAAAAAGTCTGGCTACAGCAAAGTGCCAGTTCTTCAACCAATCCTAGTAGATAAGGAGGAGGAGGATCATAATTCTCATGTTCACAGCTCTAGGCTATTCTTTCCATCTGAAAAAATTAAAACAAGAAGGCAACTTCCAATGCTACCAAGGAAAGTTGCACAAAAGCCTCCTCAATATGATGCTATTGATTTATCTCATGAGAAGAAAAATATTGCCGGAGGAGGGAGGAGTTGCTTTGTTAGGGAAAATTTATTAAGTACAACTCACAGTGGTGTTATTGACTTTTATTCTGAGGATAGTAAAGTATCTGCTGTTCTTACTACTTGTAGTTACTCTGCAGGCTTGTCGCAACAAGCAGTTAAAAATTATTATCACGAAGAAGATAACTATTTCTGTCCAGGGACTGCAAACAATTCGAATGATCTGCTGAGACGACGAGAATATGAGGATCTCGGTCCTAATGTTATTTGTAATGAAAGTAATGATGGTAGTATTATATGTGATCGCCAAGATCACCTCAATCCTCCCCGTCGTCTGTTGCCATCGGCGGCTAGTCATATTAAAAGTAAAATTCAGTTTGCCACTTCCATCATCAACTTTCACCAACACTGCCATCCCTCTTGTCAATATGACCGTCTCAGCAGACCAGATTCAGAATGGGTTTGATCATTCGACATAATTCGTCTAAAAATTGCACATACAACAATTGTAGATATAATATAAATAATATTTCACATTTCTGGCACAAGCATATAAAAATGGATTATTGAGTTGCTTGAGATTTGAACGAAATAAACCAAAGAAAGATTCACGCCAAAAAAACTCATATTATTGAAACTTGAAATAAATAGAGATTTTTAGGCATTATTGTCTGGTACAATGGTACAGTTGCACATACAATGACAACAAAACGAATACTGGCTGACGAAAAACCGCCAATCTTTGTAAAAGCTCAGCTAACCGTAGCAGTTCAACAAAATGAAAATATTGTAGTACACAAGAAATGAAAGATTTTTATCATAACCTATTTCTAAACTTGTTCCTAGTATTCAAAAATAACATAATATTTGAATGAATAGTTTTTCTAATTACTTGTGTCAGGATTTTTTTGCGTATTCAGGAATTGCGATCTCGTAGAAATTAAAATTACATGAAAATATTCCAGATTTAAAAGATTCATTCATAGTTGCCGTTTAGGAAATAAAAGCTCATAACTTGTGGTGATTTTTACGGACATATAGTTATTTATTCAAATGAGTTCCGATAACACGGTACAGCATAAGTATAATCTGCGTGAATCGTTTTGTTGGTTGTGATATTTGTATCGAGCATATTTATAGTGTAAATAGGTCATTGTTGTTTTAAGAAGTAAGGTTCAAAATCGGTTTTATGCGAATAGATTAAATTTACATTTAGTAATGCAATGTATAGTTTAAATTGTATTTAAAAAATGTGAATGAATGTTTGCAAATCATTCTACATTATAAAAAAATACGAAATAATTTGTACTTTTACTTAGAATGTAATCCGTACTAGTACTGTCCTTCTACTAATATTGCGAAGGGTGGTTGTAAACATATTATAGACTATTGAGCAATGCAAATGTGAGATATATTGGTCATACATTTAAATAGTTATAGGATTTGAAACACTTGTATGAACATTTTATGTAATACTTTATCAAATCTTTTAGAAAATAGAAAATGTCGACAACTGTAAATTTATTCAGTCACGAATTGAAGCAGAGCCGTTGAAGTGAAAACCGGAAGGAAGGAAATGGAATCTACATTACATTACTATCAGAAAGAGAATGAAAGTAGGACACGCTTCTTTGGTAGTAGCTGGTTGATAATGTAAAATATTGAAATAAATTTCGTCAGTGTGAACAGCAACAATGGCTCTGCTCCATATTCATGATAAATATATAGACTGTCAGATATAATATTGATGGGAAATTTCATCGTTGTTAAAATGTATTTTCATGATGGGAATAGTTCGTTGTCATTTACTAACAAGTATCGTATCAACAAACAAAGGAAAGTCTATAGAACAAATATGAATTCTCAAATTTAAATTGTTTTAAAGAGCCCTTCTACCTGGATATTATTATTGTGTTATCGCGTTCTATAGAATAATACTATTGCTAGAATATATTATACATTAAGTCAATCGATCGGTATAAAGTTGTAACTTTATAACAATAAAAATTAAAGGGACCGTGTATTTCTAATAAACTTCAAGCAAAAAATTCCCCGAAATTCTCCATCCTCCCTTTTATCGATTTCCAGGTTGTAAAGGATTTACATGACAAACCGAAAATCAGAGCAGGATGTTTCCTTCTTAAAATAAATAATCCCATCTCTTCACTATCACGAAATTCCAGACCTTTGAACCAAAATACAACGTGACTTCCTTTCAACAAAACAACGTTAGCGTGGCCTGGCCATGCAAATCTTGATGAGTTTCTTCTAAATCGCTTCGAAAATTGAAAACTTAGATGATGATGACACGCTGTTAGGTTGTTGACAGATATGGAGATATTTGCTTAAATCATGCGTCATCCCTTACTTAAATAAATCTAAATCCTCTCATCTAACCACGAAAGGTTTATGCCAAAACCAAGAGATTTACAACCGCTTTCAATTCACATACACAAACACAAAGTTCAAAGTACATTTATGCCCAAAGGAAGCTTTTATTAGAATATACATCGAAAAATAAAAATCTATTGATGCTGACATTCAACTTAAGCTCCTTCCTTGGCACGAGCAATGAATCAATATAACTCATACGTATGTAGTATGGGGTTAAAGTATAATCGAAATAGATGAAAAGAAATTCAGGCCATGGTAAAGTGCTGGTCAGACATCTTTCTCAGAACTGCTATAAAGATTTCTTTTAGTATGCTTTGAAATTCTGCGTACACAAAGGATTCACCCCTTCAAGCCCCCAGACAATGACAGGCTTTTCTGAGAGAACACCATTATAGCTATTCCTTATCTCTTTTATTCAAATTTACACAACATTTATAGGTGGCAGTGTGACGGTTCTGGGAGGCTCCAAGGGCATATTTATATTGAACTAGCACACATTGTATCAAATCTGAAAAATACAGACTTCAACGACAACATTTTATGGATAATAAAAAAATCAACCCATCTGAATTACCAAGTATAAAATGCTAGTACATATAAATTGCTCCATCCTCCATCCAAAATTTGTTGGAACTAATTTCCAAGAACTGTCTAGGCAGACCGCCAGCTATCCATGAGTCCTTTTCATAAAAAGTGGATCAGACATGCATTTCCTCTTTCAAGTGTTGAAATAAAGGTAATATGCTTTCATGTATATATATTACAATGATATGACTATGATTACATGACACATGACATCATGCCATTGTGACTAGTAATTCTGAAGGAAGAAAGTGTTGTGAAAAGTTATTATCCATCGTATCAGGCCATTCTTCTTTTCAAATTCGCTCTTGTCTCCAGTACAGAGAGTGGAGACTATAAGCCTCTCCACTGTTGACTTTGAGAGAGCAGTAACCGATCTGGGGGAAAGTTTTGCTAGTCAAGTATCACAGAGAGAAAGTGGTATGCAAAGACTAAAACCCATCTAGTCATTGGGTTCCCAGATCTGCGCAGGAAGGCTGGTCCTCTCTCATATGTGGAACTTTCACTTGAAGCTTTGCTCCTGGTATTGGAACTAGTAAGTGTACATACGGATCTCGAAGAAAGCAGAAAAAAGTGATCAAAATAACAGTCGACTAGCTTTCCAAGTCAACTACACAAGTAGTGCTCGAAGAAGTAGCAATAGGAAAGAAAGTAGTGGCTTGGAGCAAAGTAACAACAATTTTTCCCATGGTCTATGCCTTTCCACACACGCATACAAACGCTAATGTATTAGCTTCAAGGGAACAGCAGGAACAGAAGCTCAGCTCATCATCGAAAAAGGAAGAGGAGAGAAAATTGAAGAGAAATGTCTTCACATGTACAAACATATATAAAGATGTGAAGACGATAAAGGCCGACCAACGACGAGCGTTCTGTAACGAAAGAGAAAGTGGTTGAAAGTGAGATTTTTTTCTCTCTAGCCCAAGTGAAACGCTTACAAACAAGTAGAAATCCGGAATAGCGAGCGAGCAAACATTACTTTCTCGAGTAGTCCATCATCACACACGTAAAAAATATTCTTGTATCGGTTTTCTAACAACACTTTATTTTAGTCTTGCTTTCCCTCTCGAAAAAAGTGAATCCTTTTATCGTTCAGTGGTTTTTGCAGAGTACAATTTTGACGTTTTTATGAGCAGAATCGTATATAGATAGAATATTCAAAGCAATTGGAAATTTTGTGTAGGATTGTCGTCCCTTGGACGAACACTCTTTTAAAGAAATAAATCTTTCTACAAATGTGTGCATACGAAATTTGTAGGCGTAAATTGTTGGTTGGTGAATAGCATTGCTTTCTCTTGCATCAAATGAGGTGTTTGCAGTTGTACATATTATTTCTCTGAAATCCCTGCTGTTCGTCACGGTGACATGTGTTCTTTGAGCTTTATATTCGCATTTTTGATCTTGACTCTCTTTTCTT
This sequence comes from Sinodicranocentrus sp. ZH6, assembly GCA_027743935.1. NCBI lineage: Eukaryota > Metazoa > Arthropoda > Collembola > Entomobryomorpha > Entomobryidae > Sinodicranocentrus > Sinodicranocentrus sp. ZH6. Next base: position 24,673 of record JAHZNA010000301.1, read on the forward strand.
TCGCAGATGGTGTACGCCAGGGTAAGTCCGTACTCCGTACGCAAATCAAATATATATATAAAACATATTAATATATTAAAATCATAAGACGAATGTATAATCAAAAGTTAATTAGTTCAAGTAGTAGTGATTGAAATAGTCGCATTAATTAGTTCAATTTTATTTATATGTATTATTTTTATGAAATGGATCACATTAGTTATTTAGAAATTAATTAGGTACACCTACGACACTTTTTATACTCTAATGGTCATGTGAGGCGATATATATGTGTGAGACTAGATTATGTTTAATTTTGGTCAAAAACACAATGCTATCATCATTTTTATGCTATTAATGATTTGTATTAATTAAAATTTCCCTGACATTTCTGCACAGATTTGGATTACGTTGCGGAGGATGCAACCTTATCAGGTAGGTCGTTTAGCTGTCTCTCCAGCTTGCATTTCACCTTGTACACTTTTAAGGTCATATTATGTAACATCCTCCTACGAACTGATGTATGAAGAGATTCTATGTAGTACAATGAAATATCAGTTTGATCTGGTTGAATCAACTTCAAATTTTCCCAGAAAAGTATTAAGTGGGCGTTGCACGTTATGATCCTGTTTTCAAACGCAATTACTTGCCGGGGCTTACACTCCAGATAAAACAGAACATGAAATGGAGCTAAACAGTAAGAAAAAGCAAAGTTGTTAAAAAGTTGCAGTCCTTTGTCTTATGATATGTGCATATGCATACTTTTAAAGCACCCTTACAGAAAGCACCCACATTCGTACATAAGACGTGAGGCATATGAAAACAAAGATGTAGTCAGTTTCTTACTTGTAAATTGTGCTTGTTCGGGTAAATGGGAGTAAAATGCTGGTGAAAGTCAAAGGTAGCGAAGCTCTTACCAATCTCATTTGATTTAATCAAAATCAAAGCATCATGGGAGACGAAAATGGTTAAAGAACTCGAAAAAGAACATAAAAGGATGAACAACTTATAGCTCAGGGGGTGGAAAATACATGGTTTGTTGGCTTTCTAAAAGGCAAGTAAAGTTTTCTCTAGAGCACATGCATACATACCCGACTTTATTCCTTTCTTAGCCCCTATTCTTCTCCTTTGCTTGTACACTAGACCTAAACTCTGTGCATTTATTCTTCCTTGTGCTTTCCCTTCCTACCTGCTTGAGTGAATCACGGTCTTGTGTTCTTGAGGGAATTCATCTAACGTGGCATAAGTTCCATAAGTCAGTTTATACTCCAGAGGAGGGATGTCGGTGTTGAACGCGAACTTTCCACATAGTAAATAAACTTTTAAGGAGAGAAGTTATTAAAAAGAATTGTAGGACAGAGCAACTTACATCGGGTTTCCATTACTTTTAAAGATGATAGGTAGTGTATTCTTTCTACCTGGGAAGTAAGGCGAAACTAAGAGGTTCAACTGAACAATGAAGGCGAATCTACAGACACACAATATTAGCAAAGAAGACGCTTTGTGGGGATGATTTTAAAAAAATTAAACATAAACCAGCGAATCCAGCCTACTTTCACTCATTTTTAAAGTTTAGCGTTTTAAATAGGTCGTCTAAATAATGGCACATTGCGACAATTTTTTATGGGAAGATATCTCAATGAATACATTATAATGGGGCGGATACACGAATATAGGCGTTTTTCGAAAGAAAGGTACGCAGAAAATTAACTTTGGTTCTGCAAACTTAAAAATTAGAACAGAATTTCATACAAGTGTGATTTTAGCCCCAAATTGTCTGAAAATACCCAAAATATGTTAAATCAAAGGCGTATTTGGGCGAAATATGCATGTAAGTATCCATTTTTTTCCCAGTTCACTCCTGAAAAAGGCAAAAGTGTTTGCCGAAAGCTAGAGTTGATTTTAAATAAAATTTTATAAACTGGCATTCATCAAGCCTAGAAGATTTATCAAATATATATTTACTTAAAGCTCAAAATATTGAAAATATGTGCATTCAAAATTGTCTCAAACTCAAACATCTTAAAACTATATGGTTCGAACTCATACAAGTCATTGGAGTCGGCACACAAACCGTAAAAGATATGTATGAAGTATACGAATCCGCCCTCTAAACGATTTAACGCACGTATTATGTTTCATCATTTAACAATAACCTTTTATACTTTTATTAATGTATGTACATATGAGTTAGGATTAGGGATGCCCGTTTAAGCATATCAAAAGTTAAACGTATGTTATGTCAACCTAGATCCATGTTATGTTTGCGTTTGCAAATTATATCTGTAGACGACGTTTTACAACAATCGTGCCATCTTTGCAAGCATTAGTTTTGTAGGCATCGTATACGTATTATATATTTATTGACTATTTACTTTGAAAATGTTTAGTCAGCACGATCGAATACATGCTAAAGCTTAATTTTGTCTGGAATAAATAGGCATACCCTCAAGCTAAAATAAGCATATTCTTACGAATTCACATCAACGCTTAACTATAAATGACAGGCTCACGCAAACTTGGAAGCTTTTCAGGTAAAACAGTATTAATTCAAGATTTTTTGCACGGAGTGATTTTTACCTAATTAACAGTCCTTCAGCAGAAGCAGCAGCAGCAGGAGTGTAGAAAGTCAGGTGCACAACTTTTCATACGCTTGACTATTATAAAAGTGCAAATTCCAGGAACACAGGGAAACACCAGCAAAATACAAAATCGAACAACTTTGAGAATACATGCATTCTTTACAAACAAACTCTTTTATATTTAAAGTACTGTGTATAATATTCAAAAACTGTTAAAGTTCTCCCAGAGGGAGAAGGTAATTAATGGGATGGAATCCACTCACTCACTAGGGGAAATGTAAAATGGAAAAGTTGTTTGTCACAAGAAGCTATAAAACTAATTTTAAAACCCATAATTCTACTTTTCTCCGAAATCTTTGCACATATACAAGGCTTCGTAGAAGTTAGTTTTACCGAAAATAAAGGATTCGACTCTAGAAAATCAGGCACACTCCATGCATGGAGGACAGTGTGATATCAAATTCCAGGAAGCACTTCAGCCTCAACTTCCACTATGGACATATACATATGTATAAATATGTGTTTTCACTCAAGCAAAGCAATTAAAAAGAGTCTCGTTCCAACGTAGTCATGCTATTACTTCCCCATTCATTAAACTGGAAAGGGAAAACTAAAAGTGAACAAAGAGATGAGGAAAACTCTTTTTCTCTTAACCACACAGCAAGCACAAGGAGGCGTTCTGCTGACTAGAAAATTCATGTTTATTCATTTTCTACAAATTGTAGTGAAAATACATCCGGAACTTTGTGGGAATGGGAGGAAGGATCCTGGAGAAGAGTGTGACTGTGGCCCGCCAGAAAAGTGTCGCCATGATCTATGCTGTCACTCCACCTGCCAATTAAAGCTTCATTCTCAATGTTCAAACAACGAGCCTTGCTGTGAAAACTGCAAGGTAAAAAACGATGTAAAGCTGGAGTTCTTACAATGTCAGCTATAAATTAAGTCGTTGCGATATTTGCACATATATAACAAAACATTTCGCATCTAGTGCACATACAATATATTTGACAATTTAATGCTGTAGCCAAGTCCAAAATGGAATGTTCCTTGTCTAATTCTCCTACCACGGTAGGAGGCAGCGTGCCAAGTGAGAAGGAATTCTTTTTCCCCTTTTTTTGTTTTTCAATAACGAAACTTTCCCCTCTCCCTTTTTACCATTATGGCGTTTTTGTCTTTTTGAGAAAAGTATATAAAGAAATTCCAACCGTCTCTGCCAAGCTGTTTTCTCACTTTATTACTTTCACCTACAAGCAACATTGAGACTGACTATGACATCGAGCTCAAAACCTGATATATGCATTATGTATCCTTAGAACAAGATATATGAAAAGACTAATGTCGCAGCTATACAAGTCAAATGTTCTACATCGTATTGATTTTTATCATTCTTTTTTCTGTCATCTCAAGACTCCTCACCGATCCATTACATGTGCTTCACTTTTCTTTCTTGACATGACGTCTGATAGGAAATTTGATATGCTTGGATCTTTATTGACTCCTCTTTTTTGTCTTTTTCCCTTCTGGCGAATTCCTTTCTAGTTCAAAACACTGGGAATGGTATGTAAGAAAGCGAAAAACAGCTGCGACATAACACTATACTGCAGCGGAGATTTAGGAGCTTGTCCAAATGGAACTTTCAAAAGAAACGGTGTTAACTGTACGGATGACTTTGAAGCTAATGGGGTTTGCTTCGAAGGACTTTGTAAAGCATTCCATCAGCCATGCCAGGAAAGCCAGATAACCCTTGGTAAGCAATTGACCATACCGAGAACGACATAAAATCCTTTTGTGCTACAGCATTCCAATACAGCCATACATTATCTTTAACGATGAGAGGAGGGATTACAAAAGGATTTTCTTCTTTTTTTACCTCTTATGTAGAAACCGAACCGATAAAGGAAAAGTCGAAATGTCTGGGAAATTCGGTAAGGGAAAAGAATTCGTTTCTTACAGACGATTTCGCAAACCGATTTCATTCTCGGGGTGAAAGCCATTATCACAAATCATACCTTTCCATTTTATTGTTATCATTGCAGATTTGTGTGGATCAGACATGTGTAAAAGTGAGAGAAATCCCGAATGCCAAACCATGTCCTCAAAACAGTCACGGAGCAGAATGTTCAGGGCTCGGGGACTGTAACAACTTGCATCTTTGTCGCTGCCAGCCAGGCTGGACAGGTTCAGATTGCTCAGTGCAACAAGATGTAAGCAATATGAATAACAACGTGGAGAAACCTGGAATAGTCAAAGGACGCGGTCCGGAGCAGCGGGACTCTGTGTCCAACACACCGGCTTTAGTTGGTGGCCTAGTGACGTTTGTAATTTTAGTGTCTGTCATATTTGTAGTGATGGCTTTTCGATTTATTCCTTCAAGAGCCCCAAAAGATAATAATACCATTTCCAACTCTATGTATCCTCATGCTCAGCTAGAGACTGTAGATTCAGACGGACCAAATGCATCTAATCCACAACCGCAGCAACCAACAACGTAGGTTCACTTTTATTCCAGTGAGAAGCACGAGATACAGAGAGAAAAATCGCAGATGTACGTTTTCCAATTTACGAGAAAAAGTTTTCATATGGAGGTGTTCCCACTTTGTTTGGACGAGGAAGTAGATTTTACAATCAAAACACAGACGAATGTAAATTACATGGTAATTTCCAGCCTGAAAAAACTTTCATTCGGCTCCAGGCTCCCTTGTATTTGTGGTACTCACAAGCAACGTAATAACTTCATCATATTATACGCTACTCTGCTAGGGTAATTTTTTGAAATTTGAGACTGTAAAAATATTAGACGAGCTGATGTTATAGCTGTAGGAGAAATCACAGAGGTTTGCTTTTCTTGAGAAGAGTATTCAAAAAAACTTTACATAGAATTTGTTCCTTCAACTTTGAACTTTACTATAGAAAAGAAAATTAATCTTGATGTGAGTACAATGCAAACATGCAGGGAAATATGTAATACATATTTTTCTTTTATGGAGATCTTATTATCCTACATGCTATCAGATTTGTAAGGATGGACTCGCTACGTATAGCTTTTATATTGGGAGATATACAAAGTTTATGAAATCAGATTATATGTTGGAATGTCAAAATTGACAAAGTAATCCGAACGGATTGACGAACTCAAATGACAAGATGAAGGATTTGTTGAAGGATCATTAGAAGTACTAAAATAAAGTATTACAGCAGTCTTTAATTATTTTTGAAGATTAGAGGTATGGATAGTCTATAAAAAAAAAGTTTACGATTCTCCTGTTTCTAGATTAGTTGTGTTTTGATGACTTCTTTCAGTGGATTTTTTCTTCATGTTTAATACCTGGAAATTTTTAGCCTGTACTCCATTAAATACTTGTCATAGGTTAAAGTTTACTGTCTCGGGTAGATATGGCCAGGTATTATTTGTAACTGAGATAATATTCAATTTAGTCTTGTACATAAGGCGTTTGTTTCATCAGTGTTCAAGCATTTCAAATCAGATAACTTCATATATTTGATTCTAGACATGAATTTCTGATCTGTATGGCTAGCTTTCTGGAATGTAAATGTGCGTAAGGGGCTCAAGTTCGAGTTCATTGGTTCGTTGAATTGTTTCATTGATGTTATTGATAAGCCGAACGTTAATTAGCTTTAACCTAGTGTCAGTAATGTAAACAGTGATTTCAAGATGTATCCAGTATTAGATGGTACAGATTCTAATATAAAGTATTATGGTGTAGATTCTGTAAGACTCAGACGCTAAATAAATGTGATTTTTATTCTTAAGTAATTCCGTAACCCCGCTAATTACAGTTAGTAAGGTCTCCGAAATCATTTAGATAAACAAATGCGACTACTAACGATAAGTTGAGGACCATATTTTCAGCTAAAAACATGTACAGTAGTTTCCAACCGTGAATGTCCAGCAAACCCTGGAATCATTTTTTCCTTCCAACTGACACATGCCTTTACATTCACATTGCTCCACATAATTCCAGTTCGTACAATGAGTAAAATGACCTCCTATACTTGTCGGTGTCTGCAATCCCCATTTAATTAAAAGAAAGAGTTGAATTCGCTAAACGTTTACATGTGGTTATAATTTTTACAGAAATGTACTCACTGGCTCCCGCTGACAAACACAAGCCCCAGATTCCTTGGAACAAACTGCTTCTTTATGGCACAAGTCTCCGCAAATATCTTGACTAAGGTTCCAAGGGGATTTTGAGTAACACTTGAGCACATTTCCTGTAGAACGTGTTGTGCAATTACCCTGCAAGTAGGAATTAGCTCATTTAGTCTGTTTAAAATGTAAATGAAGTGTTTAATAACTGAATTTTAGCCATACTTGGTCTTGAGACGAACATGCATGGTAGTATATCCAGTTTAAAAGAACAAAGCTGATTGTTTGACAGCCGAAATGCATCTTGAGCGGAGAAACAATTACCTAAACAGTTTCAAGTATGTGAATTAATCCCAGAAAATAATCAGATACTTGTGAATGTCTCACACATCGTGAATCAAGCTGTAACTGTCATTAGGTCCGCAGAAATTAACGAAAACTAATATCGAAATGCGCTCAAAATAATTAGGTATACAATATATTCATTCATGACCTTGCTTAAGTCAATGATGTTTTTGTCGCATTATGAATTGCATTAAGTAGCAACTCGCATAAAATTATGCCTATTATGAAAATCAACTGTCTCAAGTCTTCTGTTGTGTCACATAATTGCAATGCAATGTCAAGTACGCTAAACATCTGTTATCCTTCCTCTACCCTGAATGAGACCCCGTCGCTAATTTTCCGTCAACAAAGCTGATTTCCCCAGACGGGAATAATGATGTCATCTATAGTTAAGAATTATTTAAACGATTATGGTCTTGAGTCGTTTACGTTTCAATAGCGTTTAGTGTATTTCATTGCGAGAAATGCAAATGCATAGGTAATATGATATGTTCAATATGTGTATAATTTTTTATACAAATATAAATATTCGAGCACCACCATGCATCGTATACGCATAACATTATGAGCCTCCATGATAATATAATTTATTAAGGACGAAAAGAGATAAACACGACCACTTGATCAATTGAGAATGTAATGCAAGTTAAGTGACAAGGCGTGCAGCCTGTCTGGCTCTTGAAACTGTCATCAAATCTAAAGATGTAATGGATCATAGTCACTAAGCAGTGCTGTCATTCTTTTTTGTGGTATTTCTGATGTGGTGTGCGCGTGAATAAATAGATCCACATTTTGTTTGAAAGCAATGTTACTTTTGATGCTTTAAGAGTTTCAAAAACTCAACGATGCTGTGTATTCAATGCAATTTCTTGAAACTTTCGATTTCATCTGCAGAAAGAGCTACCTATCTCTCTTTTGAAATGAAAATCATGCAGATGACTGATGATGACAACTCTACAGAAAATCTAAATTCTCGAAGAAATTGACCATTCAATTATTTTTTATATATATTTTAAGACACAGCGATTTATTCGCAGACAGTAATTCACTCCTCAGTTTCAGCTCACACGTCTTAATACACACTGCTATACATATTCCTCCACTCCATAAATACGTATAACAAAAATTTCCTTATGCAAATGAATATTTTCCTCCGTAAAGTTTCTACTTTGCTCACTTTGAATTCTCGTGGTTGCTGCGAGTTCGAATAATTGGAAGCTGTAAAATGCCAAATTATGACAATATATTACAATCTCGCTGTATCATTACTGTTGTTATCATTTATATGAGACAGCGTTATGAGAGAACACCAATCAATTTCATGATGTGAAAATGAAAAATGTGCTATCATTTTTTCTACTAATGGGCTTGGGATTCGATATGCGTATAAAGGATAAGGCATGCACTCGAAAGGATTTCTTGTGAGCTCGTTGAGCCATACAAAGATGCGATGCGATATGGGCCCTCAACCAAGATTTTTTTGGTTAATGCTTTGAAATGCATATCTCCTCTTTCCGTATATTCTGAACATGACTGCACATATAGCCAACGGAGGAGACTCAACTGAACTTTCCATTAGGGAAAGAAGGAAGCGCGTGCCTATTAAGCATCTTCAATTTAACACAAGAATGAATGATTTTAAGACTTTTTCATCGTTTTCATAATACCAGAGTACACTGTCACTTTTTTATTTTGTTGATGCTTTTTTAAACATAAAAGGATTAAAGATTTCCCCTATTTATTTTCCTCTACAAGCCTGTCATAAAATGGTTACAAAGAGAGTTCGAGTCTTGGAGTGCTTTTTTTGTGCGCTAAACAGTGTGAATCAGGTTTAAATGTAATGAATGTAATTTCATGATGTTGACTACAACAACGGGAAAAGTGACAATTGTCCTTTGTAAGAGTTACTTACTAAATATACCTATTTTGCATCTCGTTTATTCAGTGAAATATTAATTTTGCTTTGTATTGAGTTGTCAAGCTCAAGAAAAGCATTCATAATGGTTTTTTGTTTAGGGGAATATTAATGTTTTTGAAAAGCATAAAAATGGTAACACGACAAATAAAAATTTTAATAAATCTTCTGAAAACTCATCATCGTTACAACTTACAAATGCCTATAAAAACCATGCAGCTGTCTATATAAATGATGATTTGCTGTGAGCCCATTTTAGTTATCTGCAACTATGTTCTTACACTAACGAAAAAAGAACATTTTTCCAAACATAAAGCCAGTTTTTTTTCAGCAAAAACTTTGTGGGGTTTGTAATGTTTCAAGTCAATTATAAGACAAAATAATATTAAAAATTCCTTTCTTTATGCCGACAGCCATGAGTGGGATGGGTATAGATGTATACAAGCTGAAAATTTGCGTTGTAGGCACTCATTCCCTCTATGAATCATGGATATCCTAGTTATTTCTCTAGTTATAGGTTCGATGGCCGTATTTCCCTGCAAACTTTTCCAAATTGTTCCAGCAGTTTCCCCTTTATTTCCCATTCTATCTGAGAGCTTTCCACTCGATTTCTTGTCAGCTATATATATAGCAATAAACACGGTCCTTTTACTTTGTACCTTTGTATGTATATTATTGAGCTATATCAAGTTGAATACTATTAGTACCGGAGAAATGAGTTTTATTGGAATCAAATGGGATGATGATAAATGAAAAATTGTGACGCAGTCAACTTCTCCGAAAGTGACATCAACCCTAACAGTGAACATCCTTGCTACATTTCTCTTTCCAGTCCCTGCCCTCTTTGTTTGTATGTGCATCAGGAAAATCTAGTTTCTAAAAATAAGTTTACATCTCATCCCTCTGCTCTGTCTCCTTCATTAATGCAGACAGCAGAGAACACCCGACCAGGAGTAAAGTCATTTCAGGTCAAAACGAAGTAAATCAGGAGTAATTAATCATTTTCTCGATCATCTTTCCTTGACTTCCGTCAAGAGTACGAGTGAGCGGACAAAGAATGCATTAAATCTGCGAGAGGTAAACAGCTCTCGCGGAACCCATCTCACTAAAACCGACTTTCCCGTTTCCAGCTCTGCTGCACTGAAATGCATTCACACAGGGAGTTTCCTAGCTTCTTTTCAACTTGGTTTTTCCATCTGCCTTATTGCAATGCGTAGGTATTAATATTTACAAACAAAGTAGGTTATCACCTTTTAATATCATAGGGAATGTGAACATGTGTACATACGAGCATATACCAGCATGTTAATAGTTACGTCGTGCGACTAAGGTTGGACTTTGAGCACACCCCAAGTGTAATAAAGCAACAAGGTTGTCGAATGTCTAAAAACATTCTGAAGAATTTATAAGCAATCACTATCGCTCTGCCCCTTCCTTTCAAAGCGTTCAATTGCGATACTTTTGTCTGCCATCAATTATTGAAGCGTTTTTCTTTCACTTTTCCATCCATCCCGATATACTTTGACACACTACTGCGGTCTCCCTCACGTGTAGTAAAGCTTGTGGTTATCTACTATCTACTACTACTACTCTCAATGGATTTGTCAGCCATTGGAATTATTCGGATAAACATTAATGTAGCAAACTTTCCCGTTTCCTGTCACTCTCCCAGTTCAACAAACCAAGTCACCTCACTTCACTCCAACTGTTTTTCCCAGTTCCAATTTAGCTCGGTTCATGACATCGGCTGAAGGATACCTATTATTAGGCAGAGGAGTTAGTCAGAATCATCACGGTAATACGTTTAGTAGCCAACTTTGACAATAAAAAAAGAAACATGGACAAGGAAGAGATATAACCGATAGGTTGGCAATTCAATGGACTTACATTATCGGTATAAAGCAATTCACTGTGTACGTGTGTGTGTATGCATGCATTGAAGAAACTACATTTCTTCTCCGAACATTCAATTGCTTCCCATGATTCCGTCTAACAACGAGGAAAAGCAAATTATATCAGCACACAAAAGTCGTAGATCCCAGCAGAAGCATTCATGCATGCGTATTTAGCAGACTCACTCGTCCAGTCCATTTGTGTGAAGGAAGAAAAAGAGAAACTGCGAAGAGAACTCATATATTCATTCATTGTACACGTTTGCTTACACAGGACCCTTGTTCCCTACATCAAAGGCTCTCTCCCGTTGAAATCCTCTTCCTCATCACATCTCCCATACAAAAAGTGTGTGTACATTCTGGTCTAGTCATTTTGAAAAGAAGACGCCGAGCAGAAGAAGGAAGGAAGGAAGCATCATCGTCATCATCGGTGGTAACAGTGGCAAGCCTATTTTCACTGGGTTTACTCCCCAAAAACTCAAGACCGTCATATCATCATCATCATCGTCCTCATGCATCAGCAACATTTCAGAATAGAAAGAGAGTGAGTGAGCCCTGTGATATTGTTAACTTGTAATAGGCTTGTCATGCCTTGGGAGAGCATTGCGTAGCGTTGCTTGCACAAGGGAACATAAAACCGAAACTAGTAACTCAGTCAGTAAGGCAGTCAAGGAGTATGCATATGTGACTGCTATCATCAGTTGCAATAATAATAGTAGCTTTAGCTCTTGGAGGCTTATTGCTGGCGAGCTATTATTACTACGTAACTCTCACTGGTTGTGTAGTGGCAGTGCCGTTACAAGGAAAATGTAATGCTTCAGTTGTGGATATACCTATGGCGATGTATATATACTGGTGTAATAATAAAGTATCAGGGCTCCCATGCCTTCTAGTGTGCCTGAACAACGACCATTATCATCATGGCGCTTTTTCCTCCCTTCATTCACCATAAAATGAACGTAAAGGTTTTAAGTGAGTGGTGCACGTCGTTTGCTACGAGTCGTACTACGGTACACGGAGTGATTACTTAGTAATGTAGCCTTTGTGTGGTGGATACATTACGTCTTACAATTTCCTCTGCATATGTCTTTTTTCCCTTCAAGTAGCCAGTTATTGGGAGATCCGTCCATTTCCCCCATAAAAACTTGCGAGTTAATTCGAGGGAATATCGTAAAAATTGTATCTCTAATAGTTGGTCATATAACATTGCTTCATGTCTTACCTCACGCTCGTCTTCTTCCATTTCGCTCATTTACTTTTATATTGGGAAAAAAGTGTGCGTATCATCCCCCATCCGTTTACACATGTAAAAGAGCTGGCTTGTTGGGCTGGCCAAAGCTGACTCACAAACCATCATATTTGGTCTTGTATTTCAGCTTCCGTTTCGCTGCATTAATGCATTAAAAGCTTTGTTCAGCCTATATCCGTCTTTTAAGTCAGAGAGTTTTAAGACCAACTCACTCTCCGCGTCTCCCTTTATTTGCCTATTCGTACAGAAAACAGGGTTACTAGCAAACAACTGGTGTAGCCAGGCCAGAGAGCGACTGCACACAAATGTAGCAAAAGGGCTGAAACTTGCATGCATTTCCGTCAGCCAGTTTCATTTCAGGGCTCTGGCTGTAATGAGCTTAGCTTGATTATTCCAAACTCGTACAGGATATCTGAGCGAAAACGTTTTCACACATGAAAAGTAAGTTCATCTTTGAAAACCCTCCCTTGTAATTTGAGTGATCTCTGTAAGCTAATCTTTAAGCAGATTTTCGGGTTCATGTACTTTAATTGCTCTCATTTACATTGCACTCATGTGCAAATATCTAATTAAAAGACAGAGTAAATATCCTTTCATTTGATCTCTCTCTCTCTCTGTTCCTCACCTCTTGTAAGACTGAAAGTAAAAGTTCCAAAGAAACTTTCGAAAAGAAGATTATGGTATAAACCCGCAATGCAATTCTATTCTTTCGGAGAGATAGTTTTCATTCATTTCCTTTAAAAAAGCAGAGAGGTCTTTACTCTTTAAAATGTAAGAAAATAGCAAAGCCATGGTATTATGTGAACTTGAATCTATTCATAAGCCTCGTCTTTGTTTACATGCTTCTGTGGCGAAACAACTTTCTAGATCAGTACAAGCAAATATCACACTTTCAAAATGACTATTGTGACACCCTTTATTTTGAGGATTGGTTCAGGGAGATTAGATCTCAAGAAGTGTTTTTTTCTCATCTCGTGTGAGAGAGTAATGTCTTGTTTTGTCCAATTAGCACAAGACGGAAGGTTGTTTTAATTTCATGCTCCCAACAAGACAAGTTAATTTTTCATTCAGACAAGACACATTGCAAAAAGTAAATAAATAAAATTTTCGTATTTTTTCCCTTTCTTCTTCTTCACGATGGCATCAATTCAACTCAGTTAGTAAGTCAGCAGGTAAACTTTACTTTCACACCGATGTGCGGTGTGATAGGATTCATGTAGTGTATTATCTGTATGTACCGTGTTGACTTGTACGTAAAGTAGTACCAGAAGGTAAACGCTAACGCTTCACTGATGTTGTCTTGTCTGTTCGTGGTCGCTCACACAGGTAGCCCATTTATTCACAGTCATATACTGTCATCTTTTTTATTACCAAATGACAAGCCAATAAGTAAGCCACCGTCAAGCAAAATAGACCAAAGTGAACAAAGTGATCACCTGCTAGTTATAAAAGTTGATCATTATAATAGGTTGCATTTTTGCAGCGTTTTTTATAATAATTTACATGAAATCATTTTCCGCACTAGTGTACCCTGCAAAAGAACCAAGTTAACGATAAGATTATATAGCGTTGCACGTTTTCTATTACTTTGTGCTACAGGGATATAACTTGAGGTTGAAAACATGTTCACTCTCCCTTTCATCTCAGATTTTTAATAGAAAACTTGCATTGGAGTGCATCACTCTGCATTCTTGAGGGAGCAGCCGGACTGAAATGCATCAAAAAAAGTATTCTTCTTCTTTATTTCTCAAGTATCAATTTTTGTTGCAAAGCCAGTCTAGCTTAAAGATAAATAATAAATATAATAATAACTGAAATGGTACATCTTGAATAAAAAGCATTATATAATTTAAGTTATGAAAGCTGAATCGTGTTTCCTTGTCTGTCTAAAAATCAAACCTCATATGATAATAATTATTTTATCAAGGAAGCATTAGATGGATAAAGCATTAAAGGTTTGAGGTGGTGGCTTTTATAAAAAACTTATTTTTTATGCATTTTTTTCAGTATATCTCACTCGTAGAATGTAAAGAAGGTGAGATGAAGCTGAATGGAATCCTGATTTGAAGCAAGTGAGCGAGGAATCCCTAAAAAAGAGTAGAGTGTTGTATCATTGATTTTTGTCACGAAGACAAGGGACAAGCGTGAGCAACAAGTTCTCAAGAGGGGTGCACACAACGGCAGCGAATGAGCAAGTATTATCGTCAAATTGCTTTTCAAGTGTTAAAATAGAGGTTATCACAGAGAACAACTTTGTGGGCTATTTTCAAGCAAATAGCAAAAAATTGCTGCTGGGTCATCGTTCACGTATATCAGGCCAATTTTGACTTATTTGGCACATACCTGTGCAGTAATCGTCGTAATTTAATAATCATTCAGTTGCTTGTCGGAGGGAAAGAGTGACTGTCATCTTTGTTGCACGTACAAGTTTTGTGGTTGTAAAAGAGTGAGATCAAGAATGAGTGACGAGACGGAATTGGCTGATGATTCCCCAAATGAGGAGGATGTGCCGGAAAAGTAAGTGGCTAAAGAATTCATAATAGTATTTTATGTGTTTTTCTAATTTTTTATTTTATTTGTGGGATATTGTCATTATGGATTTCCGCCCTGGGCTAAATGCCAATAATAAACAGTACTCCTACCACACACCATTTTTATGGATTGAAAGAAAGGGAAGGTGATAAATGCATTAGCAACATGCAAATATTCAAATGGGGACATAAAGTGCACTCAAATTTTATATTCTTTGGGAGAAGTGGAAGTATATTTTTAAAGGACAGTGGAGTGGAGAATAGGACAAAATGACAATTGCAGTATATTACGGAAATGATTATAATTTTCAAGAAAATTAAACACTCTTTCAGCAGCACTGCCTTCACATGTATAATTAGATGACGTCAAACGTTAGACAACTGAATTTAGCAGAGAGTTTACAGAAAAGAGCGCGTTTTGGTGTATTCTTGTATTTTTATGTAACAACTTGAGAGATAATTTGCGTAAAAATAACTGGTAATTTATCATTTCGAAATTATCATTATGAGGAACAAGTATTTACATCATTATAGCAATTATATGGGCATCTTTACACACGAAAAAGCAAAAATGATCTTCTTGCCACGTGCACTTTCTGCTTCAAGCTCCCACTACAAAACAAACTGTCAACCATTTCAGGACGTATTATTATGAAATATTTCATTTTTTTTCTCTCTTTCTACATTCTGAACCCTAATGCTCACCGACATCAACATGAAATAGACATGAATTTCTTTGTTAACAAAATTAATTCCGAAATTGCATTCGCAATCATTCCAATTTTTTTTTACAGAGACGATGATATTTTTCAATCACGGTAATGGGTCAGAGATTGCATAATCATAATCATAAGTTTGATCATGAAATAATCACACAATCTAAATTTTTTAATGTAGGTTTCAATACACATTACGTATCATAATGTGCTTGCAGCAAAATTACGTTCGTTGTCCGCTTTACTACGTGTGAGGCAAGGGAGGGAGGGAATGGTGAGTAGGGAGTAAGCAGTGTGAACTGTGAGAACGGTTGAGGAAAAGGGCGATTACGATTACATTGTCAGAGTCTAATCTAGGTGAAGCGAGAAAAGTGTCATTTAGCATTGTCTATTGTGACAATCTGATTTGTTTACATGAATATTATGCATTGTAACGCTGAGTATGCCTTATTATTTAGGCCAAATTAAGGACATCGTTTCACATCATCATGAGAAAGTGATACTCACAATAGTAAGGCCATATTACTACATTAATACGTGACCTAAAGTTGTCTATTGAAAGCAGTTCATTACACAGTATTAATTCTCTTTCGTGACTGATAAAGAATTCACTTTTTATATGCAGCTCGATTTCTGTGTATTTGTTCATGACAGTGAATACTTGAAGTGATTACAGTTCAATAATTTAAGTAGTGAATATTAACAACAGATTAAAAACGTCTACACCCAAAAGTAGAAAAGTGACTAGCATAACTTGCCAATTCAGGTTTGGCCCTTTGCTCTCCTACAGTCTGCTCAACAAGACTAGACTTGAACAAAGGGACTGTGAAAATGCTTGTTGAAGTAGAGCTGGCAAAAAGCAGGTAATCCTTTGTTTCATTGATTTGCACGTAGAGGGGTCTTATAGGTATTGATATTAGGATGTAGATGCTAATTGGAATTTAAAGATATCGCCAAGAGTACATTTTCAAGACTATGCAGATTCAGACTGGCTATGTTAAAGACGTGCTGATCTGAATACGCCCAACTTAAGAGGTTATGTATAGGGCTGTAGGGACAATTATCGAAAGGAGAAATGGATTTTCAACCTAATTTAAAAGGTCTAGCGTGAAGCTTTGCGTGCCTTGAGAAAGACATGAAATCCATATGTGGTCAATATTTTAAAGGACCTTCATTATCATCAGTTTTAAAGGGAAAAAATGAAATGTAAGTAGGCGCGCTATAGCAAAAGTTGTACACAACTTTCCTATATCTTCTCAGAATAATCAACATGTCAAAGTTGTTTCGGAATTCTATACAATCAGGTAGTGATGTCGCTGTCTGATCGTTCTTGATCTGTCATAAAAGAATGCATAGAATGAGTGGCAAAAATCCTCAACTCAAGTTTTTAAACTTCAATAGACGCCAGCATTTTTTTCACTACAGTTTTACCAATGAAGGGGAAGAAATATAGATAATAGTTATTATTGAATACTTACCTTGGATCTTTGTTTGAAGGTTTGCATTTGGTTGTTGCATTGAAAAACAGTAGACGCACAAAACAGTAGGAAAAAGGCAGCAGTAGTAATTAACTAGGAATAAAAATAATGTATGCAAGCTTGCTGACTTTTTATATTTTTTTAGTGAATTGCACACAAATTGTGACATCATTTAATAGTAATATTTTTCACATTTGCTCTTCCGCAAAAGAGCATGCAGCCGAGTGTGAAAATTTGGCATAGGAATTGATATACGGTTAAATTTTTTTCTCCATTTTATACATACTCAACTAACAACGGCAGTGTAACACATTTACGAAACATTTGGGATAGGAAAAGAAAAGATTATTTTTTACGGACTGGTAAACATGAAAGAGGTGAAATAAATAACGGAATGGCTGAGTAGTTTGTCATCAGCAGAGCTGACTGGAGTGTGTGAGTGTCATAGTCTCACAATTCGAGTCTCTTTTTCAGCACTAATGAATCATCCCATTGTATTTTATGATGGGCTTGGTCTTGTCTCGCGAACTGGGAGTAATAACGAGCAAGCAAACATACATAAAGCGGTATTCATGTTGTCGTTGAGATACTGACATCACTTCTACAAACACTACACATCTCACTCTGAGTAGAGTGTAGAAAGTAGGGATTCCATTCCAGAGACATTAATGTTCTCAAAATTGCCAGTGACAATTAGGAAGTGATTGGGACTTCCTCAATTTATTTACTACTGTCAGTTTGAACCAAGTAGTGAATGTAGAGCAAAAAGCTTTTTGTCAAGAGGCAAAGTTTTTTCTATATTGCATGCGAACTATGAATACGATTGTGAACTTGTCAAGAGGTATAGAATAGAAACATGATATGTGAGTGGGCAAAAAGAATAAAAGTAATGTTTTCGAGGCGCGGTGGAGCACTGTGTTATTTTAGATGGTTAATATGCATGAAAAGCTGAGCTACTTAGCATTTATACTCTCTGAGAATGATTGAAAGTTGACAAACATTGCGTGCTCTTGTTTTCTCTTTTGTGCTATTCACCAAACCTGGATAAGATTGGCTTTTTTCTGTACTCTTGTAAATTAGTCATTGTCATTAGTTGCTTGTCGTTGCACGAAATAGGTAAATTTCTTGGGAGCAGTTGACGTCAAGGCGGATGTTAAAGCATATGAGTATTTTTAGGGTTTGGATGATTAACTTGAAGGATATTTTACAGAGAAATGAATCACTGATATGACTTAATTCCTATGACCATGCAGGAAGATTGATGCTTGTGCATCCACTTAACGCTGAAAATATCTTGAATATCTTGCGACTTTTTTTGCTAATCTCACAAGATGATAAACAGAAGTTTGCTCTTCTAAATGCATGAATAAAATTGGTCACGTATTTAGTTTGTTCCTACATGCCTATTCTAATTGTTTGAACCTTGAGTTAACGATTAGCACATATTTCAAGCAATGAATCTGATAGTGAATGTTTTTGAAGGGATGACGAAACACACCATGATGTAGCTATACTTATGCAACTTACGTGCGGCATGCTCTTGTAAACATTATGCATCCATAATATCCACTTCCACTTTGCGATACGCATACCAAACGTCATTGACAACTCAGGCATGACTCCATTTTGAGGGGGACTTTAGGGAATTTTTTTGCTTCACTTATACCCCCAATTCAATTCATATTATCAAAGATTCACTTTCAATTTTCCATGAGCGTAGCAAATCCACTACTGTTTTATTTTTAATAACCAGCAAACGTGCCCAAATCACCGACTATATACGGTTTAATTCGAGGTAAAATGGGATTTTTTATTGCAATTTAGAAAGTAAAAAGAGAAAAAAGCCATTTCAGGAACTGTTCTCTTTACTCATGCACGCAGCTATGGTGTATGTGCTTTATGCGTAAGATGCATAATTTAAGACGCACATTTACTCTCTACTGAGAAAAAAGTGTTCAACCAAGAGTAACACCAGCTGGGAAGGAGAGCAAGCAAAAGCAACGCATATATAATACTAAAAACACAACACGATGTAATTTTTAAGTGACTTCACACTATCAATTCACTTGCCCCCACTTCTCAGAAACGCAGTCCGCTTCCTTTCCACTTTTGCCTCTTCAGCATAACACCTCAATTGATGTACATTCATAGGGTCGGTGGGAAATGGTGGTGGCAAGTGTAGAGCAATATGGTATAGAGTGTGCCTTTGTTCTAAATCATTCATTAACACTCATCTCCCCTCCGTATCACTCGAACTTTGCAAGCATTCCAATCAGCAGCTGCTGAAAATCTCATTTCTAAAGATATTGACTCACTCCCTCCTCCTGTTGTAACCCTGCATATCTTGCTGCAGTCGATGTCAATAGAAAAAACTCCCCCGCAAAGCTCAATCTCAGGTTTTTTCCTGTGTACCGTCGAGTGAGTAACGTTGTACTTTCAACTTTTATGGATTGAGGAGCTCTTCTTATGAAATAGGATTCCCTCTTGTCATGAATGCCCTTATTTCTTCAATATTCCATGTACTCAATTCCCTATATTACAGCCCCTAAAGTGTACTTTGACGGAGTATTCCTGTTTTCTTTTTCGTTGGTGGAAAATAACTTTTTTTTCTCAATCAAATTTGAAAGGTTTCTCTTGCGCTAGCTCTTGGTGTTCCACCCACCCAGTGCTTTTTATGTCGAGAGTTTTTTCCCTCCCATCTTCTCCCTCTCGGTATCATCTTTATACGAGGAACACACCCCACTGAGTAGCCAAAAAGTTGTAGGAACAATATTGTTATGTAACGCAGACGGTATGTATGAATGTTACACGATGACTACATCTCTTTACCATTCATTCCATCAAGCCGTCTCAACGTTCGCATTAGTTATTTTACCGTAAAATACGTGGTAAGCTTGTTCATCTCCTATCTGACCTGGAGGGGCGCTCCAGACAAATAAGAAAGATGAGCAGCCATTTCCTTATACACTTAAACACACTCACTACAAGAGTTTCCAGAGAAGACTATCACTATCTTTATTTTTTGTTTACAATTAATAAAAAAACGTTGTAGGATTTTATGGCGGTATATGCATCTCGTACATCTGTTGGTCCATGCATGTCGTACCTTAAACGAAGCGTAACCGAACAAGTATTAAAATGTGAGGAAGATGCATAATTTATGTACATGGATAGTAAAGATGCTCACGTGAGTAATTCTTGTAACACAGAGGTGTACACAAATGTAAACAATAAAATTACATGAGTATGTGCCATTTTTCGAGGAAAAAAGTGCGCAATGAGTATTTCCAGATTTGGATTGTGAAGGCTATTATCTGAGGGTTTCTGTGTAGGTTTTTTTT
>JAHZNA010000302.1:0-22009 GCA_027743935.1 Sinodicranocentrus sp. ZH6
TGAGCTGAATTGGCCATGGCATTTTGTACGAAGTTGACGCAACTTTCCAACTTTTCATTATATTGATCACGAAACTTCTTTCGTTTGGCCTTTTGCCGTTGTTGGTGTCTCCAGTGTAGATATTTTACAATAACAAATTCACATATTGCGAAAAAAACGAACGCCATACATCCTACGAGCCAAATGTCCATCATGGTACGGTAGGTGTATACACCTGGATAATGTTGTTTCCCAACTTTCTTTCGAAAGTAAATGTCACCTTCACGAAAGGGTACAGCACTGTCACGCAATGGATGTATAGTAATACATTTTTTTACAATATATAAGTGAAACCAATAGGTGTGTAATCATTAGTAATCAATAAGTAAATTAGCCAACCTCCTCTGCCTCCTCGGGGTCTGCTCCCATTCATATGCTCAAATGGCAATCGTAAGTCATATTGTAGTAATCTTTTAATTTTTACCATCACAGGTCTGTAAACCCGGTCGTCTTCCCAGATGTAGCGGACAACTCTTGTATCGTATTTGTCTATTTATAACACAATTACGTGATAATTTCATGGACATTTTAAATATGAGTTGTCGAGTTGGATATGGCTAAGAAAGAAGTTGTCGTTTATATCAATAAGGCACTAACAGCTTTCTACCACAAGGTCACAAGTTTGGACATCCAAGGGGTACCATTTGAAATTCGAGGAGCATCCAATTTGAGCAAACATTCGCATCTTGAAAACAATTGTCCGATTCTGGAAAATATATACAAGACTAGGAATTGTTCCAACGTTCATATCTGCAAAATGAAAAAGCAATTTATTTGGCCTTTTGTTAATAGTTTTTGGTTGGGTTCGTTTGAAAAGGATTATACGTAACAACGTAACCGCACTTGATTCGCGGGATGTTGAAATGTAAGAATCAGGACACCACATATGCTTCAACACTTTTTCCTCTGCTGTTATAAATACGTTTTCAGAATCATTTTCCTTAAACAGTCCTACAGGGAACTGTAAACCATCTGCCAGCCATTTCTGGCGAAGGTGAAATTGGACGCTAGGAAGAATAGGTTTCAACATTGCAATTATATATGATATACTGCGTCCCAAAATGAAATGATTTAAGTTCGAAAATTGCTCACCGGAGACTTAACTGATTGTCGTCTAAGAGCACCGCATCGTCTATTTCAATGGCGTGAGATACATCAATTGCAACCTTCTGTTCGATTGCCCAACGAGATCCTTTTAAACAATAAGAAAAATCGATAGTTTATTATATTATGCACATGAATAAATTGAAATCGCTGTGTAACTTCAGATGAAAGTAGTTTATAATGTAGTTATGAAATGATTTAAGATTAGAATCGGACCAAATAATTCGGATATGTCGAGTTTAAGTTTTGTAAAGTCAATGGATCTATTAAAAGACATTCCACCGGGTCCAAATGGAAATGGACCACCGGAACCAAAATATGGATGAGTTTTATTCTGCTTAGGAGGTAATGATGTAGTCTGCAACGGATTATTCTGCGCGCAAACTTGCGACAACTCCGCTAAAAGCCTGTAAAATAGCAATAATAGCCTAATTTAGTTTCTGAATCAGTTCAAACTCATTTTGAATGGAAGAATACAATTAATGTTTTAAATAAGCTCTGCCTAACTGGAACAATAAAGTAGAAACGTTGAGTATTCGTAAATAGTTCATGATGGAAACCCCTATGTATAGGCTGAATTTGTATTTGTAATATGAGCAAATAAATCAACAACGTTCCAAAAAGCTGTACAAAATATGTCAACCACAAATCCTGACAAGTGTAAAAGGATTGTGGAGTTCTTCGTCCATCTTTATGAGAGTATGAATGCAATGAAAGCATTGTCCACATCACAATATATAACTAATTTTGACCTAATTAGTAATTAGTCAACACTTTTCATCCTTTATCTTTTATGAAATAGAGAACTTTCCGTATTGAATAACGCTATAGGCTAGACCCTTCCTCCAGAAAACTTTTAAACACTTGGAACGTTATGCTGTAGAGTTGCTGAATGTCTATAATTCAAGTTTAAAAACAATGGGTATTTTGAGTTTATTTGACCACAAATTCTGACAAGTGTAAAAGGATTGTGGAGTTCTTCGTCCATCGTAATGAGAGTATGAATGCAATGAAAGCATTGTCCACATCACAATATATAACTAATTTTGACCTAATTAGTCAGCACTTTCATCCTTTATCTTTCATGAAATAGAGAACTTTCCGTATTGAATAACGCTATAGGCTAGGGCTAGACCCTTCCTCCAGAAAACTTTTAAAAACTTGGAACGTTATGCTGTAGAGTTGCTGAATGTCTATAATTCAAGTTTAAAAACAATGGGTATTTTGAGTTTATTTGCAGGTGTGTTCGCTCTTCACTCACAAAAAGTTTGATATTCAAATGTGGTGACAAACTTGAAACCAATTCATTAAATTAATTACATATATACGAACTGTTCATTTGGGAACTCCATGCTCGTTTCATTGTGTTTTTCAAACTATACATTCGTTTGTGGACAATTCATAACTAATAATTTAAGCAATATCTTGTATAAGATCGTTTATGCTCCTACATTTGGTTGTGGTGGGTGGGCTTTTCGTTTTTCAAATTCATTTTGTGTTATATTTCTTTTTTCATACACTTATCGACAAGCACTTTCTCGCCGTTGCAGTATCCAAGTTTTTATTCTTGCTCCAAATTATGGTCGGTTCGGAACAAGTTGCGTATTGTATTTTTGGGCAGTCTTTACCAGCACCCTTCTCTAAAAAAAGGAGAAAGGATGAAATCTGAATCTTATCCCCTAAAAACTAAAGTTGAGAAAGGTCGAAAACTGATATTACTATATAAAAAATTGAAGTAGAGAAGAGTCTAAAAAATAAATGGAATAATAATAATCAATCAATCTTTCTTGTTGTCTTTTTCTATGTCATGCCTAGTACATAGCTATTTTTAATTCATCAACAAGATTCATTTTGCGAATGAATTATACGAATCCACCCACACTGCTATTTGCAAGATTATATTGCATGTATAATTTGTATGCAGTGCGACATGACATCGCATACGAAGCGTCTCTCAAAATGACTCAACACTTAAAATAAAATGTGTCCTTAAATGTCGGAAATGTTTCAAATAATTATTTTATTTCGAAAGATTTGGTGTCAATTGTCAATGGAATACAAGTATTGTATTATACGTAATCTGAAGAATATATAATTAAAGGTGCATGAAACTCCATAATACAATACCTTCAATCAATCAACGAGGCACTCATTTTTTTAGAGTTGTATGCATACATAGTTGCTTTAAATATGTGCAAGGTATACATACTTTGAGAAATAACAATATAAATACATATATTTTGAATGGACTGGACATTGGCTGAAAAATCCCCATATTTCTTGTGATCACCATGAAACCCCGACCGACGGAACTGGTTGCCGTAATGTAAGGTGAAGGCGCACCTTAGCATCCCATTCATTATTACGATTTTGTGCGTTATCAACAACATGAAAGATTCTCATAATCAGTAAGTTAATAACAACCGTCAATCTTAATTTTTTTAAATCACAAAAATTGTATTTTAAGCTACTATAGACCCTTGTAGATATAATAAAAGTTTGTTGAAACTGAAAAGAATCTGTTCACTCGTTTTCTTCCGAGTTGTTGTTATCCCCGTTCCGGGATTCATCATCTAGTGCGCCCAACTTCAATAACTTATTTCTTAAACCTTTGATCTGATTATTTTTCTGCTGCAAAATCTTTTTCATTGTTGAGTAAGCACCGGTGGCCTGAAATTTCTTTTCTAAATCTTTCTCAGCTAAAAGAAGACTAGATTGCACCTGTCGTAACTTACTTTCACGCGCATCGAGATCTTTTCGCAATTTTTCAGTCTGCTCTGATGCAAGTCGTTGGCTTGATTCCAATTCAAGACGCATTTTCTCAATAGCATCATGTACTGCGTCGACTTGCTTTTGTGAAGTAGCATCTTGTTCCGATTGTTCCTTGACTATGTCCATCAATCTATCAACTTCTTTTTCAGCTAATTGTAATTCCTCAGTTAATTTGGACTGTTCTTTTGCGGTTTTCTTTAGTTTCGCAGCGTCTTCGTCGTTTTCCTGTTTGTTGAGCTAACATTTTTTCTCTTTCACTAATGTGATAACGAATGTCATGAATTTTTTAAAACACAAATTTGGATGTATAATTGCTTACGGTTTCGTCTATAGCTTCTAACTTGGATTTCAGGATGTCATTTTCTGCAGTCAAACGGATGACTTCCATTTTTAAAGCTGTTGCCACACTCATATCCTCTACGGGCTGAAACTTTCTCACTGTGACCTTGAAACCAGCAGTTGCATTTTTAGCAATGGCTTCGTCCAATTGCCTCATTTTTGTGATTTTTTCTCTAATTGTTTTAAGAATGTGTCAAATTGAATAGAAAATGCATGTTAAGACGTTTAGTATTGGTATTATTGTTGTAAACTTACTGGTTTTCTAAATCAGCAATGTTCGCAGATAAAGTTAGATGCCAGTTCTGAGCTTGAACAAGTAGCTGATTCAACAATAATGCACTAGTGTGAGTGGAATCGCATAATTCTGTTACCACCTCACCTCGCACGATATCATGCAGGTCCTCTAATAATGCATTTACCTCTTCACCTGTGTACGTCTCATCTTCCCTTACCCTATAAATCAATAAAACATAAATTATAAGTTCGCGTTTCGATTTGGAAGATATGCTCTTTAAGTATTTAGGAAAGTTTAATACTTGAATGCCAATAAATTCGTAAAACAGTAGTCAATGGACTTTAGCCGTTGCTCCTGTTGATACTTCGAAAATCGAAGATAATCTGCCATAAGGTCTTTGTGAAGCTCATTTAAGGCTATTTCGTCTTCTTGAGTTTGTGATTCCATTTTGTTAACTTGAAAATCACTTTGCTTTCTAGAATAGAATTTAAATAGATGGGAATGAATTGATCCGCATGTAAGAGCTGTGGGAAACAACTGGTTCTGTCACTTGAACTGAATAGAGGGTTTTATTTATTATCATATATACATACGTGTTTGCGAGCAGTGTACCGGACTTACGAAAAGTGGACGTGGATTGGAAATATTGGAGACTACATGTGTGTTGTTAAGGAAAACAAATGTTGCCATCATCCGACCGAATCCATCTCCGCCCCTTCGCGAACTAATACATATATTTATATACCAGCCACCTCCAAGTAACATGCAAATGCAATGCATGTAAAAATGTAATTTTAGGCAATTTACAATTCTTTTGTATGAAGTTGTCATTTGTCATAATGGCCATTAAAAGTAGAAAGAAAGAGATAAATTGCTGATGTTGCAAAATGGAAATTTGGATGGCCAGGGTAATTTCAAAACACTCTGAACATTCCACAAGATTGATGCGCTAATTGAAGAAGTGCAAATCAGATACGTTAATACGTTACCAGTAACATTAGTACCCCAACATACAACAATCATGGCAGAGCTGCACACGCACAACACAGATTTGGATATGGTTAATTTTGAACATATAACTAACCCAATCAGGTAGCTAAAGCAGGAAATAAACCATTTATGACAGGCGTTTTCAAAAATTATTGAACTTTATTGCTTCGGACAAGTAAATACGAGACTAATTAAACACAACTATCTTCTAAATCAAGTGTTGAAATAAAATGTTTGAATTATTAGTATTTACATAAACCATATAGATCTAATCAATAAACATTTACGTCTATAGTTTTGAATTTCGTGCGGCAGTGGCCCCTCCAGCGTACTTGGAACTCTTCCTTAACCCAATCAGCCACTACAAAACAAAATTATTAGGTCAGCACTGTCTGATGCTCTACTACACATTATTCGACCTTAGCAAGTCTCACATCAGTCACAACTCGTCCAATAAATATAAAGCCTTGTCACTTACATTTGCCTCTCACATTTACGGCGTAAATTCCAGGCTGGAAAGTAACTGCAAAGTCATTTTAAACCATGGCCGTATATTTGTATTTATATATTATATTAAGTTGAGGTTGGTTGCTTACTTAAGTTCTGCCATTTTGCTACCCAACTAGAAGTAGGGTGCATCATTCCAATCATCCTGAATTATATGGAAATAAGAATGTTAGATGTAATAACTACGTGCATTTTTAGAATTATTAATTAGCATTGAGTAACTAATAACTAACCCTTCAAAGTTTTCACTGGTGTAACTTTTAATAGCTCCTGTGGTGCCGGCCAGCTGTAAAATTGGTTCACAGTTATCACATCCATCATCCTGGAATTCAGCTTTGGTCTGTTTTAATCGTAAATTACATACAACATAAACATGTAGGATTACGTCTTGCATTTATTACAATTACCACCACCATATTACCGACAACCAATGACTGACTAAACTTTTAAATCTGTATAAAACAACACGACATACCTTGACTAGGGAGCATATCAAGCATGCCCTTAACGTCTTTAAATCTGCTGGAATAGAAGCCACACCTGGAATTTTAACCGCTTTCGTAGGAGTCACCTCACCGTCACCATCATTATCAATATCAACCAGTTCGACTTGTTCGCTGCTACTACTTAACGCCTTTAAATCTGCTGGAATAGAAGCCACACCTGGAATTTTAACCGCTTTCGTAGGAGTCACCTCACCGTCACCATCATTATCAATATCAACCAGTTCGACTTGTTCGCTGCTACTGCTTCTGTCAGCGTTGCTTTCTTCAGTTTCTTCGATCTTGTCACTGGATTTATTCTTGGAACGTTTCGATCGCCTTTTTCCCATTTTAAATGTCAATGATGGTAGAAATGAATCAACCCGTTTAATTCTACACTATTTAACAATATACACGAGTGTTTAAGACAAAAAGAAAGGTAAGAGGAGTAAATGCGCTACATTCAACAAAAATAAAATATGATTCAGCACAGCCAGTTAAATTTCCTAGAAACTGCTTTACGGTCAATGGTATAATTTATTCGACAACTTTGCATTTTTACATAATGTCATGCGGTATGCGTCCAAAGAAAGCAGACATTACATACAAATAACAATGTTGGATGATGCTTCGAGCTCAGAACCGATTCTTTGCGGATAATATTTTCAACTACACAATACATAATACTCGCAGTTGAGTATGATTTCGATCAAATAACTTTAAAGCGTCTCATATATGCATATTTCGTACAACGTATATTTTAGTATATCAGCGTGGAACTTAACTCGGTCGGTGGCGTATTACTTCCTACATTACATATCAATAATATCAGTATTATCAGTTAAATTCCAAATAGCGTGTGGCATAGGCAAATCGTTTTTATAAGGGATCATATTCATAAGTAATTTGTATCACAAGGCGTGATTATCCACAAAATACATGAAAATAGTTTTATTACCGACGATATTCAATAGCAACATCCACGCCCACCGTTCTCCGCATTCACTCGCAATGTCCTCTAGAGTTCGCATTAGTCGCAAAGTCACAATCAGAAGTTCCTTTTTGTATTTGCCAATATTGCTTTTATATTATGCAATTTCCAAAAGAAATCTGCAGTTTTACAACGTTTCTTAGCTGTCTGATGCATTATGATAACATCATGATAAATACAGTGCATTACATAACTTCCGTAGTTCCGTAGGTTATTGAATAATAAAGCAGAGCTCTTATTGCGTTGCAGAAATGGCAGTGAGCTCAAGGAAATCTTCATTTAGTGTAAGTGGAACTTGGTGGAACTCATAAAATACATTTTAGCTAACGTGTTAAAAACTGACATTTTCTGAACATTCGCCATGATTAATTGGTAGATGCGCAATATATATAATATGTTTGTATGATTAAAAGTTACAGGATCAAAGCACTTTATAAAAAGCCACATGTAATCATGATGACACTTGAACGTTTTTACGTTACATATAGGCATGCTGCTTTTAGAACCAGCTTTCAATATCTTCTGTTAATGATGATGGCTGACCATTAGAAGACTTTGTGGTCACCCGCCGCAATGGTTCTAAGCAAAGACTTTCGACCTTTGAAGAAACCACCGAGACCGCAGCAGCGGGTGACACTTTGGATCATAAGCCAGGTATTTTCGAACCAAACAAACTAGGACTTCCTTGACTTGATGCAATCGCAGGTGATTTTGGAGGTGGTCCCATCTTGGTAACTGATGCCGATCCTTTAATTACTTCCATGTAAGATGGTGGTGCTGTGAGGAATAATAATTGCATAATGAATTGCCCAGTTTTGATAAGAACATGTCGTGCTATGCATTATACTTACGCGTATCTTTTATACTTCCGGATTGTTTCCTCAGACTAAGACTGACAGAGGAACTGCTTCGTTCTGGTCTCGTGCTGCTACTTGAACTTGTAACCGAGTTGATTCTATTTGTACTTCTAATTATCGATTTATTATTTTTTCTTCCGGAACATATAGCAGTCGATGAATCACTTGTAGGCATGTATACATCTGAGGATGAGGAACACTCATCTTCCTCATCTTCATCTTCGTCACCGTCGTCGTCATCATCGTCATCATCCTCGTCGTCGTCATCCGTTAACAAACAAGTCGTTGAATCTTCATGTGGTAAAGAACTTGATGTTTGAGAATCTAACGGTACAGTGCCCACAACTACTGGAATACCCCCATAGATGCTGGAGTATGTACTCAAGCAACTTAGTATGGGCTTTCTTGGTCGAACTTTTATCTAAAAACGTAATAAAGACATCTCTTCAATTTTCTATCAATTTACTTTAAATCATTTCAATGAGCTTTATAAGCTTAAGACTAAGACCTGTAGAATATACTGGATTGTAATATACTGAAGGCACCCAAAAGACTCGAGATTGGTTGGGGGAATGGAAGGAACAGGAACAGGGAAATTATCTACTGTCCAAATTTTATGCTCTCCAGCTTTTACTGATGGCCCTTTCATTCTGCATACAACTTTTGATTCCATCTCGGACGTAGATCCAAAACTAAGAATTAATTGATTTCTACCACTACTGTTATTCCCACATATAGTCGTTGCCTCCTGTATTGAGAATGTAGAAACAATTTAACATTTAAACAATGTTCGAGAGCTTTCGGTAAAAAAAAGAGTGAAAACTTTTATCACCTGAATCAAACTAACGGTTGCTCTACGTAAATCAAAAGGGCTATAGTTCCAAATTTTTACACAGAACTGTAAATATCCTCCAGGAACGCAACCTTTTCTAGGAACCCAGAAACTAAGCCGTATAGGACCACTTCGACAGCAAAAGCAGCAAATGTGTTTTTCAATAAGTATTTTGGCGGAGCGTGTAGCACTTGAATCTAGATTTAAATCTTTAATGGCGAGAAGTATAAAAGGTAGAGTGACACGTTTCTCATATAAACTTGTTGACAAACTGACATCAGCGTAGTATTCTACTTTTCCAAAGCGCCCCTTAAATGAACTCGGTAGACTTAGTGGGAACTCATAATTAAATCGATAAGTGGTCAAGCCTGAAGGGATTTGCGCAGGCCCAGGAGGCAATGGCCGTGTTTTGGCAGAATTTCTTTGACCAGAGTCGGTAAAACCTGTTTCCAGTATTCAATGACCAGTTATTATACCGAATTATAATCTTACTTACTTACAAAGCTAGAAAATTTAATTTAATTGCTTACTTCTGATCAGCTCAATTTTTTCCGTAAAGAAAATCTCAACCGAGGCAGTTGTCCAAACCCAGACCTTGCCAATGAATGTGATTGCTAAACCTAAAAAAATAAAATTAACCAGTTTACAGGGTTATACTTTCTCCAAAACACTAAAGTATCAAGTTTACAAGAAAATATTTACTCTCGAGTTCCGTCTGTTTACCTTTGTGGATATCCAGGGGCTTTAAGCTTCTATTTATAACAATAACTTTTCCTGAGATCAGTCCTCCCGGCTCGTAATAGCCATTGCGACTTAAAATATTCTCGGCTGAGTCAAATTTGGTACTGTTATCGAGTTCTATTCTTAAATCCATATCTCCAACTTCAATTGTACAAATGTTGATTGTTTGATAATTTCAGTCTGGTCTGGTGTATAATACTGATCTGTGTTAGGACTGATAGTTAACACCAACAGAGTGAAAGTGAGCCATCATGCTGCCACGCAGAGGATGAAGAATTACAGCAATTGCTGATTTTCCCTACATCTGTGAGATGACTGTGATCCAATCCACAAGTCACTGGGAAATGAAAATCATTTCCAATTTGTACCTTGCTTTTAATAACAAAAACTTGAAAAACTACCTTCCCAGTGTCTCGCTGAGCTCCTTTCTTTCTGCCACATGGTACCACCCGCACGGAACCTGTGTGTCTGTTATGTTGTCTGTGTGGCTTTTCTCATTTTATCGATCCTTCTTCCGAAATCGGGAATCTGGAACGGCTGCCGAGTCTCTTGTGTGATTATGTAAAAGTGCAAGTGGAAAACTTGAAGAGAAAAAGTTGTATGCTTTCTAGTAAAAGCTGCTGTTGCTGCGGAACATAGCATACTTATTTCCACTCTCTTTTTCTGCATGCATGCTTTCCTTCCCTCTATTTGCAGATTGAAAGCACAAGTCTGGAAAATTGGGAAAGCGAATGTATTTATATCTATGTGGGAGGGAAAGAAGCTGTGAGATTGAATGAAAATAAAAGTAAGTGCAAGTTTCATGCATGCATTTAGTATCTACAAAACCCTTTCAACCTTATCTTTACCTGTTTTGTTTGTAATGTAACGATGTCTTTTGTGTATTTGCCCGCACACTGACTTTATTTAGCTGAGTTGCTCGAAACTTTTGTAATTTTTCTAGTAAAATAGTACCACATTTTATTTATGAATAGACGCAATAACCCACATTCATGATGAGCGTAGGGAAGAATTAACTTCTTCTGAATACATAATGTATGTACAGTGGTCGATAAATAAGATTATGCATTCTGCTGATGTGATGTTGGATCAGTGGATGTGGAGCGTATGTGTGTACTTTTTTAAATTGGTGTGCGTATAGACTGCAAGTATCAGGTCCATTACTTCAAAATGCCTAGTAGCATCCTCAAGAGATAAGGAGTTATTGATGCAACATGTGAAGTTGAAATAGATGCTACCTATTCTAACCTGATGCAAACTATAGGGTTTGAAAATGGCAAATCTTGCGAATGCAACATTAATCACTACAGCTTTCATCACTCGCATGCTAACATTTTTTGGTAACTGATTAATTATTGAAAAGTGAACTTGAACGATGATGATACTATGCGTTCACTTAGGTACATCATAAATTGAAATTGATCTTCGAAAAAGTATCAGCGATGCACGATGCATTAAACATA
Source organism: Sinodicranocentrus sp. ZH6 (assembly GCA_027743935.1). Classification (NCBI taxonomy): domain Eukaryota; kingdom Metazoa; phylum Arthropoda; class Collembola; order Entomobryomorpha; family Entomobryidae; genus Sinodicranocentrus; species Sinodicranocentrus sp. ZH6. The sequence goes on from JAHZNA010000302.1 coordinate 11,353, forward strand.
AGCATAAAGCTAAATTTCTGGCTTGTCGAACAAGAATTGCGTTAGGAAAGGTAAAGTTTGTTCTCATTTTTAAGCATATCAATGCCTTATAGATTGATTCAAACTATTTTCACATTTCTTCTACTTGATGAGCCTTAAATTACTGCTCGACGAGTGTGTGCAAGTTTGCAATGTTTTATCACTAGCGTGTTGGTAGATGTTGCGAAAACTCAACTGATTGAAAATTCATGCAGTTTCATTTTTGGTTCAAATAAGTCGAATCTAATACGATATCATCATCGTATTCATATCACATATATCTATTTAGGTACTTTTACGCGATTCATAAGTACGCAGTGCAAAGTTCGCTCTGATGCCGATGTACAAATAGGAGCTTCATTGTATATGTCAAAATATCTTCAATCAATCTTGATGAAGAGAACCTGTTCTTAAGAGTTAGTTAATATTCAAAAATTTTATTATACTATACCATTTTGACTTGCTTTGGTGGTAAATTTATATCATCAATGAACCTGTCATATGAAGTCACATGGCCGATGAAGGACTCTCCTTTTCTCACTCTCTATTTGATAAGCTATTAAAACATTATATATCACATTTCCTATGCAGTTTAGTGCACACCTACTATCTCAAAGTACCTATTTATCCCTAATTTGGTTACATAAAAAAGTGCATTCTTTCCATTGAAACTTTTGAGGTTATGGCTACTGTTCACTGTGTTTGAAGGTGGACATACATGTGAGCAAATTGTTGTAATAATAATGACTTTGAACTCAATAGCGGTTGCATCTAACTATAAGAATAAAGTTTAAATTTACATTTTTCTTCATTTTCCTTCTACTCACGATCAGTTAGGTCACTGTTATGGCACGAAGACCTGAACTATTGGTCCCATGAGGATTTACCTGCTGACTATGGTGCCTGGCTTTGCCAACTGTAAATGTAATAAATTAATTCTAATGTATTGACACTAATGGCAAGTTATCCAGCTGTGAGGTCTCTTGAAGTAGTTGCACATCCGATCAGGAGTTATGCATGATCGAATCAAAGTATCCAAGTCAGAGGAATGTTATCAGCTATCATGTAATGGGGATCAAAGTTCAGCACCATTAATTAAATAATATCTTTTGAGACTTAGCGCGGCATACTCATGATCTGAGAACTAACAGATATATCGTTTCTGTGAACTCTGGGAGTGTAATGAGGATGAAGATAGGTACCTTATATGTCAATTAAGTAATTATCGGCAATGCTAATTAACGCAAAATGATGAATTCTCTGCCAAGTTCATGAGTTTTGAGGAAACGGCAGTCTTACGGCACACAAAATATGTCTGGTGGATAATGACACTGGATTTTTGTCTGGGTTGTCATTCATCATCCTCGCGAGTATAAATTTTCATATTCATGCGCGTATTTCATTTCATCATTCCTTTTCAAAGGTCGTAGGTAGTTTTGAGACTAACCTAATTACTGAAGAACAAGATATGGTTGAATAAGTTACATAACATCAGATAGGGATATCTTTAGGGAATAGTAACTATCAAACTAACTGTAAACTACAAACTATATTTTTGACTTTGAGATGAGGATGGCGTTGTGAGATGATGACCTTATAACTTGATGATAGATATAAGGTGTCCATCCGCAGATATTTATTCTGTATATACAGCAGATGCACACTGTCCAAACTATGTTCTGTAAACGCTTTAATGCTCTTTTGCAAGTTAACAACTAATACACAGTAGCATCAGCATCAGCTACTTAAGCTGTAACGAGGCTAACAAGCACACAAAGTAATTACCCTTACACGAGCATTACAATTACAAATTCAGTAAAAGCGAAGATTTCAGAAAGAAAAGGAGAATTAAAGTAGTAGTAGGATCAGTTAAAACTGTGCAGTTGTAGGATTCGAACGTATTCAGAAGATATTCTGGATTTTTTCAAGCCCCCGGCAAATTTTTCAGCGGAAAACGCTGGATGAATTTGTGTTAACATCTTGCAATCGTGTTTGTAAGTCTCGCAACCGTCATAAATTGTGTTTTTGACGAGACGCCACAGCCAACAGCGCAATCGAGTTTGAAACAGCCACGCCATAGACTATTGTTCAGTGTCAGTTAATCATATTGAGCCTTCCATTTCCATTCCATATGAATTCAGATCGTGATAGCATTTAGGTATGCATACAATTGTTGAAGTGTGGTGGCGGTGACTTGTTCTTGTTAAGCTCATTTAACGATCACAGAAAACAGCTTAACGTGGGGAAATGTTAGTGTGGCAATGTAAAACCAAATGGTACCAATTTCCTTTTCTAATTTGCATATAATTTTTTTGCTTTACTTTAACATCTCTTCGAGCCCACTACTGACACTCCGATGCACCCTACAATTATCTCCTTTATAGTTGCTTTCCCGACCTCCTCCCAATATTCATTTATAAATCTCGATACTACATAAAAACCCACTTTATGCATAAAATTAAATGTAGTGACTGGTTTCGTTTTTTGTTGCTTTTAACTTCTAACATGCACCGTATCAGTTTTTACGTACGTACATGGTGCACGATAACAGCACTTAGTGTACCACAAAGGAATGGCTTTCGTTTGCTTGTAAACAATACTTTGGGGATACCTTCTCGCTCGATACGATAGTACATTTTGTGTACGTGGTCTCGTGCAACTCTTAAAGAATACCAATTCAATATTCGAGAGCACTTTAACTTGCAGGTAGAAAATGGATGGAAGAAATATTCGAAGGGGCTCAATTTCCACTCTGGGAAACTCCTATAAGTCAACATGGTTTGGATTGTTGATTGATTTATTCCCTTTTATGCATATATATTAGTTCTTTAGTACCCCACGAAATGGAAATATTGCAAACTTTGTTGTTTGTTATCTTATCACCATTATATTACTCGTCTCAAAGCGTCCTTGTTCACTAGTGGCCGCTCTGAAATAATAATTGTGCTTTTAAAACAAAAAAAATATTGAAGGAAAGTTGATTCCGTATAATTCATCTGCGAAGAGATACATCCTAGCAATTGACGGGTGTACTCACATATGCACATGCTTAAAACTAGGTAGATATTATTTCATGGGACACCGACACATGAAGAATCTGTACGTAGCAATGTATTTGGGTAACAAGAATTTATATATATGTAGTAAAAAAATTCATTTAAATTTTAGGGTCCCTAAATTCTTCGATATTTTTTTCCCACATTCACTTTTTGTAATTTTTTGGTGCTTCGCACACTTCTTCCAGTAAATAGCAGACTGGACTGGAGACGAAAACAAGTGAAGTTGTGGTAAACATCTTTTCTCGTTGTTTGGGCGTTACAAAATGATGACAATAATAATAATTTAGTATTTAGTAAGTATTCATCCATATAATCCGCTATCAAAAATATGCTGGTGGATTATATCTAAAATTTATTAACTACAACTACAATTATGATAATAGTAATTATCAGCAATGAATGATACTTAGGCTATACAGTCCCTTTTCTTATAGCTTGTTGTATGGATGATGCATAATAATGTTTAAAATTTTGTTTAAAATTTTTTTAGCATGAGTCTCCCATTTATAAGTTAATGAAACTGCAAAGTTTTCAATAATTATGGCATGTTAGCCGACAATGTAGTATTTTGCATTCACAAAATCATTATCCCTCCTGCAATCAATGCTAAAATCTTGTTAAATCATTAGATCATGCAAATGCAGGGATAGAAATCGTTAAATGCAATCATTACGGTCTGTAGGTACATGAGAAAACGATGACAATTGAGTTTTAGTCCCAATGGGTGTCCCAAAAGACATTATCTAGGAATGAATTTTAATCAGCTAGCATAAGTGCGTTTTCTATTCTTTTCACATTGTATAACCGTCAATACACTACGCAAATATATTTTTATCCATCACACACAATCTCTTTAGTTCTCGTTTATTGTATTTTTATCAAGCCCGTGAATCAGACATATCTTTCATAAGTATTCTTAAAGTATAAATAGCAATAGTTAAAAATACATTGAATCTTGTGGTCAATCAAATGGCATGTTAGTTGTCATTTGATGGGTGCCAGCCAAACTAAAAAGCCAATCCCTTTTAACTTTTATAAGTCATAAGTAAAATAAATGACTGATTAGAATTGGCACTTTGGCACAGATAATAAAAACCATTTGCATTTAACTATGAAGAATTTTTTCGACGTCACTTTAATGTTTTACTTCATCCCTGTGCTAGGGTATGATTGCATACTTGCATTCTATGATTTACAGTCTTATTGACACCAAACACCCATTTACAAAGAGACTGAGAGAGAGAGATGAAGTGTATGCAAAACAGCGCATACCTTTGCACATTTTTTCCCCTTTAATAGTCAGAACACAAATATAAAAAAGGTATAACGCGGCGATCATAACTTTTTCAATATTTTATGAATAAAATGCTTATTAGCTTTTTCTATCAGACCCCTATTATATCCGTATAAGTAGGTAGCCTTTTGATCCTGTGTTGCATACAAGTAATATATTCGTAAAAACAAAGACGAGAATCATCATCAAAAGCCCATGTTAAAATGCTTATTAGGGGTTGAATACATGCATACAAAAAAGTTTTTAATCGTCTGTGGGCATCAAGGAAGTTAAGCAGTAAAAAATGATCGTTATATGATGATCAAAAATTTCTGATCAGGTATGTATAATGTGTAGATAGAGAGATCATTGACAAAAGTCCATTGCACACAATGAATATACATACATATACATTTATATTATATTATTTTAGTTTAGTAGCCTTATAACCAGAAAACACAACTCACTTTTAATCTTCGACTTGCTTTTAATTCTGTGTTGTTGCGTGGATTAATATTTCAATTCAATAGTGGGGAGTGTGAGGGCTCATAACTTTTAGTTTTGTGATGCGATGGTGGTGAGTATAGTTTCATCTGAGCACAAATAAAATTCTTTCAATCATTTTTGTCTAGGTCTGCTCTAGCCTATGATTATCGTAATCCCTTCAATACAAATTAGTGACGCACCTTTTGTTTTGTGATTTCCCGTTCAGCAGCAATTCGATCATTTAGTGTGTAGTTCAGAAGTGAAGTAGCCTTACATTTTTATTGTACCGTTCCAAATGACTGGTCTAATGCGTGAAATCTGACATTGCATTTTTGCTGTGGCGTGGCTTTTGTTTGATATTTGTTGCACTTGCATTTCATTGCAATTGCAGCGTGGTGTTTTCTCTTGAGTAATTTTACTTATCTTGATTTTAATGTAAATAGGGTGAGAGAGTGCAATTGGGTATTAATAGTGTTCAAAGTAGATTTGTGCGTTATGCGTGCTTTAGTGATTTACGTGACCTTTGTACCTATATGATATGAAGTTTCTGAGAATCCAATTATTTCCGATAAGTGTTCAGATGGAGATGAAGTTATAGAGGATATTGTAAAGGAAAACAAATTAAGAGTAAAAATATATTTTATTTCGAATTCAAAAAACTCATCTACCACATTAGTGCAAATATGCTACCTAGATTTTTATCGAAACGGGAGATATTTCAAGATGGGAAATTCCTGCAAATACTCCTTCTCAGCGTGTCTTTCATGCTGGTATTTACAGCATTTCAGACAACCTCCATGACTGAGGTGAGTGCTACCGCGAAACAAACAATAATTCTTTTAAGCAAGATTCATCAAGTATTCTCACTGCGTCCGATGGATAAATTCAGGAAGCATAATATAAATATTTTAATTGTATTTTTACACCATCAACCACGAATTACTTCTTCTTCTTCTAGCAAACCGTGCTTGCCAGTGTGAAAAAGCAAGACCCTGAGTTCACCGGAGATGGCTACGTGTCCCTGTGTATTATTTATGCCGTGTTTGCTCTTGGCTCTTGGGTCGCTCCAAGTATTGTCGCTGTAATAGGAGCAAAATGGGGAATGGTCTTGTCCGCATCCGTGTACCTTGTGTTCATTGCTCAATTTATTGCACCATCAACAACTCTTTTGTACCTGACCTCTGCCCTTTTGGGCGGTGCAGCTTCTGTGTTGTGGTGCTGCCAGGGAAATTTTCTCACTCTTGCCTCTGATCCAAAGACTATTTCCAGAAATTCTGGTGTATTTTGGGGAATTAATCAATGCAGGTGAGTTAAATAATCCGATGTAACGTACCCGTTTCTTTGGATAAATGGATCTTTTCGTATGCTGGAATTTCATTATTAGCTTTTTCGTATTTGCAATTCCAACTACCAAGAAATTGAAGTGTTTTATGACCAAATGTGAAATGCAATAATACCGTCACGTGCAACAATTCTTGAATGATAGATGAACATTTCGGTCTATTTTATACTACCATTATGACGGCATACCTTTGTTTTACTCAGAAAAAAAACTGATGAACACACTTTTACTACTTTCAGCTTGTTCTTTGGAAATATCTTTGTATTCTTCAAGTTTCAAGGGAAAACCGACATCGATCCAGAAACCAGGATTTTCGTCTTCGCCGTGTTGACTGGCGTTGCTGCATTAGGAGTTCTGTCTATGCTTCTCCTGAAGAACCTAAGGTAATCATCATCATAAGGAGAAAAAGAATGTGCCAAAACCTTTTCATAGATTTGCACCCTCTTGACTACGTTCCATTTCCAGTTCAAGTGCACACTTCTCTCGTATCGATTGTTATTGCTCATTGCTCTATTTCTGCTGATCTTAATTAAGTGCAAAGTGCTAAAAACTTGGTCCTATTTGAAGAAAAGAGGCTTTCTTGCGAATGAAGCTGTCAAATGCACGTGTACTCTAGTGGCCTGTTTTTATATGCTGCTGCAACAAGCAAACGACCAAGACCAAGATTTTCTTTCGAGGTTGGAAAAGAAATGAGAGAGTAATATATTAACTTTTATTGGATTTGTTGCAGAGATGAAGAGCCTAAGAATGGGAGCACTTCTGGAGACGATGAGGATGAAGATGGTCAAACAAATCCATCTGAAATTGGTTTAGGTGTTGGTGAAAAGAAAGAGAAACAAGGAGTGGAAACTCATAATGGATCTCCTACTAGTTCTCCAAAATCTCCAACCAAACCGTCGCCATTCAAACTCGCCAAATCTGCCTTTGTCCAAGCACTTCGTTTATTTGTAACACCACACATGCTACTGCTATCTGTAGCTTCTATATACACGGGATGGTGTCAGTCTGTCTTCTTCGGAGTCTATCCAACGTCCGTCGGCTTTACACAACGGTTTGGAGAAGATGCTAAGAGACTAGTAGGTCTTGTGGGGATCTTTACTGGTATTGGAGAAGTTGTTGGAGGATCTGTGTTTGGTCTCTTGGGATCCAAAACCACTACCAGAGGTTTAAGTTCAATTCGATCATCAAATGCAGTATGAATGTCCTGAAAGCACTTTCCGTATATAATTTTATATGAATGCATTTTTAGGTCGAAGTCCGATCGTATTCCTTGGTTTGGTCACGCATGTGATCTCCTACGTATTGATTTACTTGAACTTGCCTGAAGAATCTACTTTTAAAGAAACAACGAATGGCTCAGATAATTGATAATCCTGTACCCTGGTTGGCTGTAGCTTGTGCCTTATTTTTAGGTGAGCAGATGATAATGATAATATAAACTTTGTAATCGAACTCAATACCAATCCTCCTGTGTGGTCTTATATTTAATCAATGGGAATTTTCTTTTAACACCTTAAAAAGGTTTTGGCGATGCCTGCTACCAGACACAACTCTTTGCCATATTCGGCTCTGTTTACGCTGACAAGTCAGCGGCAGCCTTTGCCATTTTCAAATTCACTCAATCTGCAGCGTCAGCTATTGCATTCTTCAGTAGCTCATACATGGGAATGTTGTCACAAATGTTGACTCTACTCATTACAGCAGTGCTCGGCTTTCTTGGCATTTTTATAGTTGAGTTGCAAACGAAGCGGAAAAGTAAGATTTCGGAAGCTGAAAGTAGCGTTTCTCAAGAGGAATCAGTTGGTGAAACTCATAAAGTTGCATCAGCAAATGACGAGGACAACGTACGAGATAAGCAGCAGAAAGTTGTATAAACATCTCCTTTATGCAATTTAGTTACGTATTTAATGTAATGTGTAATGATTTAGAATAGAGTGTAAAGTGTAATCAAACTTTCCAAAAAATGCCTTGCTATATTCTAAATACATATATTTGTAACAAACGTATAGTTGGAACGATGAGGCTTTTCCTTCCTCTCTGGTAAATGTGAAAGGCTGCGATTTCAAGTTGAAATCCAACCTCATTTCCGTTATTGTCAACTTTAAGTTATGATCCCACCTGAACATACTCATATTATGCATTGTGCTTTATACAACCATTTACACCATCCACATGATCGATATAAAGCTGTCAATTATTCTGGTGAAACGAACCAATCTATTTTGAACATGTCACCAACCACACTTTACTGTTTATGTGACATTCCATTGATAATGATCACCATGTCGTGATCAAGAAATCATGCTTGACTCGAAAGAAAAGTTATCGAGTAAAAATACAGCATTGCAACGGCAACATTCCATAAAACACAGAGGAATAATAACAAGAAAGGAGCTGTGGTCTGTAAAAATGTGAAGATGTACATTGCTCCCTGTGAAGTCGATATAATCAAACAACACGCTTGTATGTTCTCTGTTGATAGCGGAAAGCCATTTACTCTTTACCTCCCTTGTTTTTGTTGATTTATCTTCGTAATTGTAATTTCAATTATTATTTCTTCTGATAGCTTTCTAGCTTTTAAACTGATCGCTGGCCCACGCACGTTACAAGTACTTGAAATAAAAACTTACAAGAAACAATTATTCTGTCACCCACATGATTGACTACGTGTCATTAGATCCGATACTGCACTTCCTATATTGCGTTGTCATTTCCAATTAAAGAATTATTCTCAGATTTGAGCCTGCACATTAAAAATTTACATTTTACTATTAAATTTTTCCCCTGATTACCTGTCGTTTAGTCACATGTTCATGTACGCATTGTGGACTTAATACGCACAAGCGTATGTTATTAATTGTAATTAGATTTCACATTTTGAAATATTTCTTTTCTCACCACTCATTTGAGGATGAAAGTGTGTACTCGAAAAATGTCGATTGTATGGTATTTATTATTCAACAGTTTATGACCCTCGTCTATTATCGACATACCTTCATGACATGTTTGCTCATACCTAATCTAATTGTGATTCAGATTAGATTTTTATATAAACGCTAATAATAAACTTCCGCTTCATTGCTCTTGTACATTAGCCATGCACTCTCTAATATGCAAGTTCCTCTAAAAAGTGAGGTGTGCTATGCACCCAGTGAAAAAATCTGCTAAGTTGTTGCACTTACGCCATGTGCTATAGGTTGCAACCTTATCACCCTCCCGGCGTCGCAAACTCTATAATTAACTAAATTGGTGTAACATAAGTAACAAGTACCGTAATAGTATAATGAACATTCTTGTATTTATTAAAAATTATCTTCCTAATCATCCCATCATCTTCCTCCTCATGTCATTTCTGTTCCGAGTTTATAGAAAAATACCTATTAATATTAATAATAGTGTAATTTGATTCGAGTAAAAATTCTAACAATCTAGATAATGCGCATGAATTAACATCAATAAACTCATATTATACAATATCGTGTGAGATTTACATTTATTACACATTCTGCGAGTACCTAAACATTTACAGTTCAGTACCAGTACCGCGTATGATAAAATTGATAATCATAATAATGAACATCATACAAGCTTGTATAACCACACCTAAGTTCTACGACAGGTCTTATGGGAAGAACAGACATCGCATCGCATCGCCATCTTCATAATTATAAACTTTCGCTGAAAAAAGTTTTCATGAAAAGTGAAACTGTCGTTCGTTTTCATCTGTTCTGTTTCATTGTAGCTCGTGCAACGTAAAGTCTGTAACGAGTACGTCCATCGTTATACTTATAAAACTGTAACAAATGAATTGTCCTTAAATATGCTCAACTAAATCCTGCTAACGAAGTCACAGTTTTGGTGCCAATTGTCAAGAACTGTTTTGATTTTTCTAATAATACTCAGCCAAGGTAAAAACTACCAAATTAGGGAACAGGAATGTATTTCTCTGGCTATGAAGTTCAGTCATCGCAGAGTCATGAAAATGAATAGATAAATTTTATGAAGTTGCCATAATCGTCAGGAAATCAAAAGCAAAGCGTGATAAAAGTAAAATGATAAACAACGATTACTTGACTAACTAACCATGAGATGCCCACCGGAACGATAGGATGTGAGAACTCTTTGTAAAGCTGAAGGGTAAAATTGCTGCTTCGACGAGTGTCATCTAAACTGGGCTCTTTCATGCATGCATGAGAGTTTTGAATTTAAAGGTAGTTTACTGTAACGTTTAAAATATTAATAGAAAAAGGAAATTCATAATCACCCTTCGTTAGCGAACAGAGAGAACGAAGAGGTTTTTTATTGTTGTTTGCTAGACGGGACGTGGGTCATATAAAACCTCGCTCATTGATCAAACCCTACTAGATGATATTATTCTTTTTGAAATCTAACTAGTCCTTATATTTATACTGGTTTAAATATGGCCTTAGATTATTTTTTCTACGTTTCTCATTAATAAAGTGACGTATTAATCCTTTC
>JAHZNA010000303.1:0-24777 GCA_027743935.1 Sinodicranocentrus sp. ZH6
GCCGTCGAAAAATCTTCATCTGGTTTTCTAGCTGCTTGAGTGTGACGACAAAGAAATACTCTGAAGTCTGAGCTTCTCGGTAAAAAAACTTCTTTGGGGTACGCATCTCTCTTCTATTACGATATTTGTGTGTAGCATACATATTATCGGAATTTTAGGTACATTTTCTTGCTCTCCCAATGTCTTCGACGTGGTGAAGTGTGGTTTTACATACATTCTTGTGCATATAGTGAGCCTCCTCCTCCAGAGAGAGTTATATGGATATATGGAACCACCACCGCCAACGATTTGAAGACAATCATTGAAGAATGAGGAAGATATAACATGGGCAGGAGTAGGTTGGCTGAATGGAACCCTTTGTTTACCCTTAAAATATGTAGAAGAGATACATATCACGACAACCCCTTTAGAAAATATATAATTTTTTTTTGTTTTTGTGTATTGTTGATCGTTTGTTTATTCAGTTCACTGCACTGATCAACGTGAAGGTTGAAATTGACTGTTAAAGAGTTTTTTTGTGAACGTGGTTAAAATATAATGAATGGAGAAAGATGGCTGATAGTAAAACGAGATTGAGTCTAGATAATGGTGGGGGTGGGGGTGAGAGATCACCGAGGAATAGTTTAGGACCTGGGTTGTTTTTAACCTTACCAAGTAATTTCAGTCCGTCGCCTATTTCTCCTAATGGAGGAGGAGGGAGAAGTAGTAGTGGAAGTGGAGGAGCTATGACACCGCCAACTCCGCAACAACATGGAAAAGGGATCTCAAGAGGTGAGATTTAATATGAGTTTTATATTTTATGCAATTTGAAGTCAATTCTATAAATGGTTGTGTATTTAAATTTAATTTTAGGCTCACCATCGCATAACTACAACTGGGAAGATCTCCGCCGCCTGTTCCTAGTATCTCTTGAGAAGATGTATGTTCTGGAGCCGGAATCCATCCCATTTCGTCAGCCTGTTGACCCTGAAGCCCTAGGGATACCTGACTACATTGATATCATAAGGAAGCCGATGGATCTGCATACGATTAGAAATAAGATGAGTGGTGGCAAATATACTGACCCTTGGCTGTACGTGGATGACGTACTGAGGATGCTGGACAATGCGTGGGTTTATAACAGGGAAGGATCGAAAGTCTACCAATATTGCTCAAGGTTGGCCCAAGTGTTTCAGAAAGAGGTCAACCCTATCATGAACCATTTGGGGTTTAGGCAAGGGAGATCGAACTCGTTTCACTTCAATTCGGATGCGGTCAACTGCCATGGGAGACCTGTTTGTCTCGTTGAAAAGGGGAGGGGGTTCTGGAGGGATATGTCTAGGAATATCGAGTAAGTACTTGAGGTGGTCATACTTTTAATTGTGTTGCTGAACTTATTATATTATTAATTTCTTGTCTTTTAATTACAAACAGGTTCAACCTCTGCGAATCCTGCTACGAGCAACACCAGTCTACCCTTCTGCCAGACACATCTGTATCTACCCCAGTAACCCCAGACGTGATTCCAAGCTCCCCAAACCACCAACACCACATCCACCCGTTACAAAAATCCTCGCAACAGCCAAAGAATAATAAATCCCCACGAGACTCCATATCATCCTCCCCTATCTTCGAGTTTATGATCAACTCCTCAAAAGCGTACAGCCCAGCTGCAGAGCTGCACAAGTCGCACATGCGCGACGCAGAAATGTCCCGTCAACTAGTCCTCCGCGAGTTCCTCCGCATGCTGTTGGCCAGCGACACGACGACAGAGAGGAAGCAAAACGTATTCAAGATGCTTGGGTGTAATGCAAAACTAATTGGGGAGTTTGTGGAGTACGTCAAGAGGAGGAGGAACATTTTCCTGAGTGGTCGAAGTAGTAAAGACGGCTGTTGTGTGGTCATCGGGGAGTCGTTCACAACCAAGGATCTGGACAATCTGCTCGAGAAGCTGAAAGGGATCACTGTGAATAACGGGAGCAAACCTACTCCTAGTGTGTCATCGAACGATGATTCGATATCTGTGTCTTCATCAGTATCAGATAAGGAAAACTACGAGAGTGGTGATAATCAGTCTTTGGTTGATACTCCTCCTGTCGGGGTACTTGACATGTCACTGGAATCTACTCAGTCGGAAAGTGAGCAAACGGATGAACCTGAATGAGATTTGATATTTTTTCCTTGGTCAGATTGATGCGATAGTTGAAGAAATACGATATTTTGCTAGAGATAAATAATAATATATTTAGAATGTTGTATTTATGACGAGAAGAGGTGTGATTATTGACAAATCAAACTTTGTACTTTTTTGTTCTTTTTTGCTTCGTTTAACATTCCTCACGGGTACACTTTTCATTTTTAACAACATTCTATAATTAATTTTGGCATGAGTCAGTCGAAATCAAAAATATATATACTGAACTTATTTTCTTGACTTTTTTGTTTATTTTTCTCGAATATTTGCAGTGAATTAGAAGTTCTCAGTTTAACACAACCAATTTTGTTTGCTCACTTACTTTGTTCCTGTTATTTGCACACAAGTGTTCGTTCGCCGGTATTTCGAGTACTCTATATAAATACGTGTTCTTATAATTTCTGGTAGATTTAATTATTAACTGTTTGGTTTACAAAAATAACAACATAATCAGTCTTGTAGCTTTAAAAAATGGAAAATTATATACAAACTATAGTGCCTAACAAATACAAAATTGTTACAAAAAATCACTACAATAAAATACAATCGTTTTGAACTTTAAATGGCAGTTTCACAAAGCTCAGTAATTATTGCCTCTTGTATCGAGTTTGTATCGCAATACCCACAATTGCAGTTGAACGGCTTTTCCCCGATATGACTTGGGATGTGACCGATGAGCCCATCCCGGCAAGCGTATTCTTTGAGACAGTAAATACACCTGTATAGCATCTCTCCAGCATGTACTTTCTTGTGCTTATCCAATTGTCTTTGTTTTGTGAATTCTTCATCGCAAATGTCACACTGGAATTGGTCAGCTTCTTTTGTTTTGAGATTTCTGAATTGAGCAGGGTAGGAGGAACGGCGATTCAACCGTTGGTCCCGTTTCCGATGGGTTACCTTATGTCTTCGGAGATGACCCATCATAGTAAACTCTCTCCCGCATACTTTACAGCTGTACGGTTTCTCTTTTGTGTGCTTGTACATCAAATGACTGTATAGTTCCTGTCGACTGGCGAAATTCCGTTCACAAAAGACACACTCAAACGCCTTCCCTTCCAAATGGAGCCTACGAATGTGACTTGATCTGCTGCTTATCTTCCGAAACCGTTTGTCACAATAGCCACAATTAAAGGGCTTGGCTTCAATACTTTTAAAATTGTGACCATTTTCTAATCTGTCACAAGTGCCGTGCTCCAGCACGAGGTGGTTTTCCAGTGTGACCATTCTTGCGAATGACTTCTGGCAAAATGCGCACCTGAGCACAGTGTCCATAGTGGTGATTCATAGCCGTATTACTTACTCAGGGTTAATTAAATATTGATAAGAAAAGGGGAAAAACTCAAGCTTCATTACGGGGAGGGATTGAAGTTTACGTGTTTTTTTTCTGGAAGGGAAATTAAAAACGTACAACTTGCTGCTGAGTTGTTTTTGTTGTGCTGCCCATGTCGGTCTTACCTGTTGCAAAATTAATGCAGACAAGTATTCGTTGTCCATGAGTTTGTGTACGACTCTCTGGACTACGACTTCTGGAACAAGTGGTGTGTAATAGTGTATAGTGTAGTTTCTTGTACATGCGGTGGCTCTTGTCGGTTTTTCAAGTTTACTCCCAAAGAAATATATTAAATATGCATAAGATTTCCAGAATGTACACTTTGCTATATTACTGTGCTTTATCAAGAGTATATATCGATCGTGAGATTGCACTGCACCAAAATCTTCATGGTAATGATGAGGTCATGGTTGTGCGGATTTATCGAATGTTGAGGTTGCTCACATATCATAACTTACTGCATTTGCAAACATGAGCATGATTATCATGCGGACAAAGTATCAGATACATAGTTGCTGCGTGCTGGTGCTTATGTATTTTCATGCTTGAATGGATTTACTTACATGGTTAGATTAGTGTGATCTAGATATTATACACATCGTTGAATGAAGCATGAAACAATGCAGAATTGGCGGGGTTGACATTTACACCCAAGTATATTTTGTGGCTTAACTTCTTAGATTATCATCGAAAAAAAAATTTGTTCAAAGACTATGCTGAATGCTGATTTATACCTAGTGCAAGTTGTGACCCTGGTTTTGGTAGGCATAAGCTCGTATGTATACGTTATTAAAACTTGACAAAAGCAATCTATTTATAAAAATTTGGAAAAACATAAAATTTATCTTTCTAGTTATCTAAATAAACAAGTATCTTATCTTTCACTCTCGTTCAAAATGTTTTGGTTTTCATTCGAGACCGAGACTACAAAGAATTCACACATTTGTAGCCTTTTATCATTTCATAAGGTTTTTGTTTGTAGGCATATGTAAATGAGTGCGTGAAGTTGCTCCTGGCACATCAATTTGTGAGCGCAAACTAATCATTTTCATAATCCTCACCAAATAGATTGAGAGAACCTATTCATCGTGATCAAAGCAGTTTGAAGAAACCCCAAAATATTATCTCCCCACCTTGAGGAATTCTCAAAACAAGGTTCAAGGCCGAAATAATTAATAATCGTCAGTATGAATGACTAATGAGCTAATCGCTAAACAAAATCATCTCCGCTCACGGCTCACACAACCCACACCTGTGTAACAAATAGGCAATCGACTAATGGGTCAATATTCAGAATCTAAAAACTCGTGAGTCTCCAAAACAATCAAAAATGGAAATGACTTGCGACATTTTACAGGAAAAGTAGTTTCTACATTTAATTAAAACACAAGCTCCTTCATCGCCTAATTAAAACTCTGCAAGCGTCCATAGCTGTTTTGATTTATTAAAAAATATTGACATTAATTTCTTTACCTCTTTCCGCTTCAACCAATATTTTAAAAGCAAACAGCAAAGCCTACCACAGACATACCCTCACGTAACTTTTGACACTTATTTGACGGCAACTCATCATCTAAATGACGCCGGAAGAAGCTCCCATGTCACGTACCCCCAAAAAGCGCACACTTTCCGACGTTCCTCTGTCACACTTTATTTCTCTCAATTCCTCAATACATATCTCAAGTACCTGCAACAGAGGCAAGTCCCTTTTACCACGTGCATCCCCATTAAGTTATAAGTGCACCTTCATTATCATCATCAGCCCCAATAACCATCATAACTTTAGCTGTCATTGACACAAAGATGAATATCATTTGCATCGATTGAATAATTACCATTCCAAATTAACCGCTTTTTTAACCTAAACACACACACGATTGATCAATCGATTCAACTTTTTACCAAGTTGCATACACATATACTCACGCACTTCCTTCCTCTAAACGACCTATCACCATAATCCTTCATATTTTTGCCAGTTAAATTCTCTTTGAAGGTAAACATATAACAAAAATCTAGGCAATCCTGACTAATTGCGAATTCTTCGTGGTGATTGTGATTACCCAGAAACTCATTTATGATTTGAAATTAATATTCATCATAAAAAGAGGGATTGTTTTACTTTGGCTGTCGCTTTTCGTGAGCTGACGAAGCGGTACTATTCAAATGACACTTTTTTTTGTTAGATTGGATTTTTTTTTGCCAAAATTGTTTCATTGTTATTCCGCTCCTAGCTAAAACCTCCAATGTCATGTTCAATAGTGTAATTGCTGCTGCAGCATATTAAAATGAATCTTCATCTGCCCAATGACATTCAGGAAAATCTGATTTATATAACAAAGTTCGCTAAAGTTTCTCGACCTTCTAATTGAAACATTTATCATGTGCTTGGTCTCTTCATTCCCTTATTTATTGACAAAAGGGGATTTTTAATTAAACTTGTTGTAAACTTGGAGATAGGTAAAAGGGAAAATTCAGCCTGGCCATATAATATCCCTACTCAAATAGTTTTCATCATGGCATGTCAAATTTCACGCGAATATGGAATTAATGAAAGTACTAGTAAGATATTCACTTAAGAAGACTATTCCATTATTATCTCTCATGCAACTTTACAAGCTGTCCAATGCTCGTCGTAAATATCTCCGCGAAACAAAAACATGACGTGTGAAATCCATGAACTGAAAATGACTCACAAGCCCCTTAATAGGCTTTTCCATGTGCATGAATTGGGATACAAATGTCGTGTCTTGTGCATAGTATTTGAGTCCCCTTTATGGAATCTCGTCTAAAAAATACTCGCATAAAATGTGTAAGGAGCTTTTTAGTGGATTATTGCGCAAGAGATGAAAAATAAATTTTTGGACAAAACGCAATCCCACCTGTGCAAACTCTTGCAATTATTGCCATACTTAAAAATGTATATTCAAGTGTCCATTTTAGGGACAAAACTTGTAATCACTCATTCATCGATATTTGATTATTTACATATTCGCGTGAATAAGAGCACTTACTCCCCAACAAAGTAAACGTAAATTGTTCCACTTTTTATTAATGTTATTATTACTTGATCAAATAGACACTCCGAAGGGGGTACAACAACGAGCAAGGAGCCGTGCAAAAGTGAGCGATAATAATTTTCACATTGAATTATTTCCTTTTGGAAGGTGAAATCATGTTTTTATATGCATCTCGTACTGTCCAATTATTCACTTATTATTGTCACCTTGCTTTGTCTACACGACTGCTTATTCATTCATTCAGGGAAGGGAAGAAGAAAAAAACTCGAAAACTTTTTTGTAATGACGAGTGTGTAGCAGAACATCATTCAGATATTTGAGCGAAAATGCTTAAGAGGGACGAGAGAAGGTGATTAAGTAGCAAGTGGCTCCTCTTCTTCCCTTTTTGTAAAATTGTAAATAGGTACGCAAATCGTTGCATGATATTGCACCTCAAAAAGTCCTCCTCCGCGTTGTTATACGTATTCTCTGGCTGAGTGACCATTTCGATGTCAAGGACGAGTGGGGATGGCAGAAGACTCTGGCTTAACGACGATGTGTACTTAAGGAGATCCACTTGCAATATATTTTCCTTATGGGAATCTCATGATGACGGCTTTTTTTCGAAAAAAATGATGAGGATGAGAATGATGATGTTCGTACATTACTGCAGGATATGATGACGGTCAGGTTTGGGTCTTCCCCTTGGGAATGTGTGTATATGGAAAACATGGAGTAATATGTAGTTCGCTCGTGTGCGACTTGTTCTGAAGATATTTTCATACTTGGTTTAAAAAGGGAGCCTTATCACCTGTGGCCCATTAGTCGTGCTCATTTCTTCCTCGCATCAAGACAAATTGTGAATACATTGTTTGTGTAATTTTTATTTTATTTTTAATTCGGAAATTATAGTGTGTCCCTTGTAGGAAATGAAGGTGCTTTTGGTAAGTGTTTTTCGAATCAGTGAGGAATTTTGTGGCAGTTTTTCCTGATTAGTTAATAGTAAATTTTTTCGTGATTAAACCAGGTGCTCGTATCTTGTGTCGCGTTGGCATACGCTGGCGTCGGTGTTGTGACCCCTGAGGTTGAAGCGGAAGCTCAACGTCTCTGGAACCAGTTTTGCAACGGTGCTTCCGAAGGAGGTAAGGATGGAGACTTGGCTGTTTACTGCAAACTCTCAAGGGATACTTTTGAAGAGAGTCTTCAGCACCAAATTGAAGTGACTCCACCACCTCAACAACAGCAACAAGTTGTCTTTGTCCGTCCACCAACTTACAAGTAAGGGGAAAGCATCATTAAGAAATTCATTAGTAAACTGAGAAAATACTAATGCTCTGTTTTTTTCGGAAATGTTTAGCTACAAGCACGATGTCGTTGTCACAGGAGGAGGTGCATCTGGACAAAAGACGGTCATTTACGTTCTTCCTGCAAAGAACAAGAACCAAGTCAACGTTGTGGACAACACAAGCCAGCAAGTCGTCACCCAGAAACCAACAGTCTATTTCCTCAAGAAGGATCATGATCACAAGAGCCAAGAAGATGTTGACTCCCAGCCTGCCCCTCCACCAGGCGCATACTTGCCACCAAAACAGCCTGAAAACGGGTACAACTACGACGCTCCACGAAGAGCAGGATACTAAAAAACCCTGATTTTCTGGTCATTATTAACATGGGCTTCTATGGATTATTTAAAAATTTAATTTATTTTTTACCCTGCTCAAAATACATGTATAATTTGAACGAATAAACGTCAGCAGACGATTTAATGTAAAATGTAGAAAAAAAACGTTTTTGTAACGACAACAGGTCAGGGACAATTGCATCTGCCACATCTGCATAATTTTTCTATAAACTCATTCACGAAATGAATGTAGAGTTTCTTGGTAATGGTTATAAAAGAAGATGCGTATTGCGTATTACGCCATCATGGCGACTTGAGTCATAAATTTAACGACAATATTTGACATTTGCAACGTTAATTATCATCATGCTCATCGTATCAAATTGCTTTTTTGGAAAATTATACACTCGCGAATATCATGCCTGCATATCCTTTTACGATGGGGGTGCAAATATTTGCATTGTATCGTGTACCATTGTGTGAGCACTGTGTAATCAAATCGCTATCATCAAATTTTTTTATGTAATAAATCGCAAGAGTTTTCAACCGGAAAGTCATATTGTTAGTTGACCTGCTCTCAACAAAAAGGGTATTAAAAATCGCAATGTAAGGCGCTTTGAAAAATTGGACAATGGGGCTTGCAACATTAAAGGCAAAATTTAATGAGATGCTGTTGTGTGGCTAGACATATTATTGCTAATAAAAATTTCCAAGATTTCCATTCAACCAACGCTCAGGTTAATATGACTTTTTTCAGCGAAACGATTTTTCAGAGAAGGATTTTCCTCCAACAAAAAATGCCTATTGAGGATCACCAAAGTCAACGAGAGACTGCCACCCACATCACCTTGTACAAGTTCCCTTATTTATAACTACGCTTTAGCAGAGATGACATTTTGCGTGATCACCTCATCACTTGGAAAATATATTACACTACTTCTATCTCATATTTCCAAATATGATTTTTTGTAAAGTCGTTTTTCTCTCTTTATATGATGCATTCATGTAATGACAAAAATCACGAGATAGTATGTCGGCATTTTACCTACATAAATTTAAAAATTGCATGGATTACGCAATATTTAGATGCATTTTGGCAATCGCAGGTACTTTTCTTGTTTTCAGATAAGGCAAAACATGGATGCTTTTGAAAGGGATATCTTATGGTTAGGAGTCTTCTCTCATGTCAATGTGTAAGCCTAATCTTGTAAAGCCATTTAGCGAGACAACATGTCGCGCCTGTTTTCAATTTTCTGATACATAAATTCGCACTGCTTAAGTACTCCGTAATATTCAAAACTGACACTGCTGCACTGCAATTCCAAACAATAAATTTGTGTCACAGATAACCAGACAAAAACTTGTCATTTGTAATCAATTTGTCAGTGGAGGTGCATCAATCCTGAGAAGACTAGGTCAATTTAAATTCATTTAAACTAGAATGTGCTATCGAGTTGCATAAATTCATGTTATATGCAGAAGCAGAACAAGAAGTGTCAGTCTTCAATAAAGAGTCTTTTTTTAAAAAAAATTGGGTTACATGCGTAATGGGATTCTCCGATTGAGCCTTTTCCAAAATTTGTAAACAGCTTAAAAAGACATCACGACAAATCCAGCAGAGATAACAAGCTGAAAACAGATTCCAAAAGTACGTGAGCAGCGACCTAAAAGTTTACATGATAACAGGCTAATTTATTGCTGTTGTTCACATCTTCAATTTGTTCGACCAAGGCTTTCTGTCAAACCCAACAAATTAGCTGAAAACATGATGTCGGTGAAAAGGTCGGTGACAAAATCCTCCATAAAATCCAACCATCTTTAAACAATTCCCAATTACATTCTGACCTAACACCTCTACACGCAGCTGCAACTCCTACTTTCTTATTGTTTTAATATTTCTGATTAAAAAAGGCAAGGATGGGGTGGTGCTCAAGAAGATGAGCTTGTAGAGCTCGCACAATTTTTTTACCCATTTCGCAAAGATAATAAAAATGAAAATGATACGTTGTTAGGTAGTAGAGATCCAAACACACAGGTATATAAACGTTCCATCTCAACACAATTGCCATTAACCCTTTCATTTTTCCCATTTAATGACCAGTTTACAAAGCAAGCAAAATAGTTTAAAGAAGCTTTAAAAATGCAAATTAATGTGATGTACCAGATAAATCACCGACACACCATCACAATTACTATAGCTCTTTGACATCATCATCCTAAAAAAAATAGAAAAAATAGTAATTTCACAACGACAAAATTTATTCAAGCTTTTTACGAAGAAAAGTTTCCACACTCATTATTCATCCTTTCCACTCCTGGGCTTTTCTGCCTCCACACACCTGTTGAAATGAGTACTCAAACGAAATCAGATTAAAAATCCCCTCAAATATGAATAAAAATGATCAGGCATCTGATCACTGTTATCATCTTCAGACATGATGGTTATAATGACGGATCTTAATAACACATAATAACATACATGTAGTTTCTTTGTATTTTGATTTTCATCGAGCACATCTTCATCAAAACGGAGATTCCCATTCAAAAAAGCACAACAATTTTCACGCGACATGTCAAATTCTTCGCTTCAAGCTGACGGTCAATGGCACATTGACATTGTTATTGCATTATTTATGTTAATTCAAAAAATATATATAAAAAATCACAATACACTTTCATACCTAATCGGTTCGTTGTTTGGTTTATTCTTACGAAATAAAACTCACCTGTCATCATCATCATATGCCTCTAAACCCTCAAAAAATCTCAGTATATAATTACCTTTTCAGTTTAGGCAGTCATTAGGGATTTTTTTATGATGCTGTGTAAGAAAAAAAATCATGAATGGGAATCGGACACTGTGTATAAGAATGAAACTATCAAACTGTGATTGATGCATCGCATTAACGCATCCACCTTGAAAATTCCAATTCATAAATAATTCATCGACTCTTCATTCATTTAGTAAATTGGCTGTGGACGACGTGTCTTGTACAATAGACATCAAAACTAGTCACATCAGCCCCTATCAAACTCCCGTGTTGTGCTTCACCTTTTAATTAGCGGAGGAATTAGGCGTGTAAAATGAGAAACGTATATAGTTTTGATTGATCACATCAGCAAAACTTATTGGACTGTAGGGTGGGCATAAAGGATTGCTTTGTGTGAATGCAAAAGTAGCCAGATGAAGACGAAAGTTTCGCATTTAAATTGGTAAAATATGTAGATTAAACAGCTATCATATAATTAGCGAGTTGAGTAACATCGGAAAGAATTGAAATTGGGTCAGTGTTTTATATCATGAGTTCGCGTACTATCGTTATTTTATAGAACTGCGAGACAATCTATAGCTAAAGTGACAATACGCAAATTCAATTAGGCGCAGGGTTTTGCTAGCGCCGGACTGCTAGAGGATAACGAATAAATGAGTTTGATGAATAGTTACCTATTAATCTAAAATTACGATGCAGTTGGCCGGCTCGATTTATGGGAAAAGGGATTCCTGTTCTTGTTTTATATATTTTGAATACCTAAATCTTACGACATTTACGACACCAATACTTCCTCAAGTTGTGATATAAGCATGCTACATTTTTTTACTACTAGCAACACCCTAACTGTCTTGTTGCTTTGGTCAACTCGTCAAAGTAGCCAGCCAGACCGGTTGAAAGGGAGTTGGAAGAGGACAATTCACCTAAATACAATGAACGCTTTCAAACGTTCGTTACCCCCTGCACTCCTAGTAGTCCATTGTTGGCTCATTTGATTTAAACATTTCCTTCGGAGAGCAAAACTCGAAAACAAAGTCAAAGGCCGTAAAAATTTACAATATTTCAATCAAAATGGCTGAATCTCGGGCAAATTAAAATGTAGCTCAGCACCACGTCACCACCTAAAATAGGAGCCCAATATCCAATATAGCATCTTTATCAAAATCGTCTGAGAAAATGATCGCATGCATGTCTGAGAATTTTTACAACGTTGTATTGTCTGACTGAACCAATTTCTCGAGGAACTTAACCAATAACCAACTCTTTTACCATTCACAATTTTTTAGTGAATGAGCTCACTGCAGCGAAAGAAATTAAATGCGTATGCAAATGAAGAACCACACACACACACTTACACACACATTATACACCTTCTTTTTTAACGCAACAATGAATTAATAATGAGGATGGATTTGGTGAATATTATTTCGTTTGTCAGATATTCGTCAACTTTATACATGGATGTCATACATGCTGCAACAAGTTATTATGACCGATATATATAGTTGCTTTTTCATATAACGGAAGATATTGGCCATATATGACTGCGAATGTTGCTAAATACCTCAATCGAGAATAATTTTTCAGCGATTAACTAAAAAGAGTGATGAGCACTTAGGCATCGGTCATACTATCTTTGACAATTTATTTATCATTTCTACACGAGCAATTTGTGTTTGTTTACGTTGTCATTTTCTAACAGCTCTCTTTAACCTCCGGGCCACTGGCTAATCAGCATTTATATAAGCTTTGCATGTGCATCAGAGTCCCTACCGCGTGTGTGCATTCACATTTTAAAAACTTATTGTCTTACAGCTACCAACCCTTTAAAGTACCCAAATTCATTGCGCAACATTGTTCTGACCACTTTAAAAGCAACTGGGGACCGGTGTTTGAAGCATCAGTTGCAAAAAACTAGTCAGTCAACAGAGTAAACAAATTGTTCTAGTGGAAAATTTAACACAAACGCTTTTTGGAAAAATGAAGGCTTTTTTGGTGAGGACAAATTCAGTGAATTTCCAAGTGCATTTTGGATCATATAAAAAATTCTAAACAAAATTTCTTGGCATACAGGTTTTTGCCGCTGTTGTTGGAGTAGCCTACGCTGGAGTTGGCACCCTCAGCCCTCAAGAGGAAGCCCAGGCTCTCCAGCTCTTCAACCAAATCTGTGCTTCAGGTTCTGATGGAACCAGCCTCGGAGACACTTTAGTGTACTGCAAGAGGGGACGAGGAGATCTCCAAGAAAACTTGCAGCACAACGTAAATGTTCAGGGACCAGCTGCAGGCCAGAACCAAGTCGTTTTCGTCCAGCCACCTCCAGTCAGGTATGTCCATAGAGTCGCCATCACTGGAGGAAACGGACAAGGACAACAAGCCAAGATTTACGTCTTGCCACAAAAAGCCAGCCACGAACTTAGTGCTCAGTACCAAGGAGGATCTACCCAGGTCGCTAAGCCAGTCGTTTATTTCCTCAAGGGAGATAACAACGGAGGGAACAATGGAGGAAACAATGGAGGAAACAATGGAGGAAACAATGGATACCAACAACAACAAGTCCGTCAAGGATATTAAACATTTGTGGAGACTTGTGATGCTTTGTGATTTAAAGAATGCTTACGATGAGCTTCGTTCTGAGCCTTTATTAGGCTGGTATATTCAACTCACTTCACTTCTCGTCTTTCTTACAATTAGTTCTTATCCTTTAGTCATGTGCCAAATGACACAGTCAAATCTCAATTATTCTTTTCGGATTTTTTCACGAATTCTTCTTTAGTTTTTGTCTATTTAAGTGCCAGTACTTAAAAATGCTTGAAATAAATAGCTACATATATATCGTTTTTACAATATAATTTTTACTGATGCCTTATTCTTATTTTTCTCACAATTTTCCTCCGTTCGCAACCGTACATGGTGTTAACCTTGTCCACGTCGGTTTTGCTCAGTCTCACTCGTTGTCCGATCTGGACCCCTCGTTTCTAATTGGAAATCATTTAGTTATTTTATGTGCTTATCTAAAGCATAGGTGCATATATGTATTGAAATGTATTTAAGGCGACTCATACCTTTGGAATGATTGTACGCAGCCTGCAGTCGAGGCAAAAAGCCCTGGCGTTGTAGTGCATGACGCTTTTGTAATCGTACCTCGTTCCATAATCCCTCACCTCGCTGCTCGTCCTTCTTTGAAAGTTGTCCCACTCTCGCTTGGCAATGTTGCTCCAGTTGATTGAAATGTACAAGTCTCTGTCTGCCCGGGCATGCTCGTGGTACAGCCCTATCGTGTGGAGCATTTCATGGAGGATGCTTCCCCTTTTTTTTATGCAGACGGGTGCGTAATTTATTTCCTTTGAAAAACACAACAGAAATTTTAAGGATACAAAATACCAGGATGAAAAAAGATTGCTTGTCGTACCTGAGGGATATCTTCAAGCCAGCCGAGGTACCCGACGTCGGAGCTGCATCCATCGTCATCGTCTGATTTCCTAACCATGACATAATGCTTGTGTCTCGTGGAAGATGATATCGGTCGGATTCGTACGCAGGTTTTACTCCTTATCTCGTCCCATGCATCTTCCATCAGTCTTATTTCTTGGAGAGCTACGTATTATTAATTTTTAATAAAATACTTTCAAATTATGCTGATATCATTTTCTGTATTGTGTACTAAAAAGAAGAATTTTATGATTACTAAATTCTGGATCTAGGGAGTACAACACAGTTCGGTTTGGCCATCTTGTTCGTCGGTCCCTTAGTCCATTTATCGGAGCTGTCCAAGAAGTATCAGGCAAGTTTTTATTATTTACTCATATATATGTTGTAGTTGCATGTTAGCAGCTGCAGATATGAAATATAAATATTGTAAAAAAATTGACTTTATTTGTTTTACCAAAATTTACTCGTTTCAAAATATCCCCTTCAGTAATATTGGTTCTAATTTTATACTCCAGTTCGAAGTTGTCCTCTTCATCTTCAGCGTAGTAGTGGTAGTAATCATCTTCGTCTTCATATTCCTCACCGTACAAGTTACCTGAAACGGGGTGTAACGTTCTTCTCAAAATTTTGATTCTAAAAATGTAATCAAAATTTAACAATCCCTGTTCTTATTTACCAATAGGAGCCCCAGCGGTCCTACGGAATCTTAACAAAATCAGAGCACAACCAAAAAGAGGAAAAAATTGCAGTTTCATGCTTCCATCAGAATCCTGCAACTCAACTCTACAAAGTTTGAATCCATTTGATGGCTGTTTATTCAATTTAAAACTAAACACAGGAGAGAACTTCTGCGTAGAAAAATTCTTCTAAAAAAGTTTCTATTTTTTCCACAGAGATCAATCAATCATTCCTTGAGTAGGGGAAGAAATGGCAACATTCAGCAGTCAGGAATGAAGAAATCATAAATTTTCAGCTGCAACTTGCAAAGTAAAATACTCCAGAGAATACAGGCAACAGAATCAGAAACAGACTAATTGCAACTTTGATCGCATGCCACTATAACGATGACTATACGGTCAGACGAACCGTGAGAAAGAGGAAGACAACTACATGTGTACTCCATTATCTCTCTTAAACACCCAATGAAACTTAATTAATATGCACCTTGCACACGTATGTGTTTTCCAGGTTTTGTATAATTTTGACTGAAGAATATGGACTGAGCAGAAACTTTTTAAAAAAAAAATATTTCGATCGTTTGTGGTTTTAGTCCCGACAATAACGTGGGAAAGTAATTAATTAGGTAGTTTGGAGAAAAAAACTTTTTGATTTTATCACTGAAGCTTATGTTATGTGCCAGCCAGGGAGGTCATGCGAGAGAATAATCTTCAGTATGCACTCCAACTCATGAGTTATTGGTATGAAGTGATGATTTAATATATTCCTTCCACACTGCGCTGTGTATTCCCACAACGTAGCAACTGGTTTGCTTAGAAAGAATTTAAAAAATCTCGTCTCATTTCCAGTTTCTTCTAGTTCATAGCATTTCCAATGTTAACTTTTGAGTGATATTGAGGTGTTATTCATGCAAATGTTTAAGAAAATGTTATCTCAAATAGCAAACATTGTGTTTCAGGTATATAATTAGATACAGTAGATACACAGCTTGGAAAATATCTGGATACCTTATGCATGGTTAGATTGAGATATTAAGAAAATATTAAAAATCAAATCATTAGGATTTTAAGGTGTGCAAAATACCAATGAAAAAACAGCTTAATTACGTATATTATGAAATATTTAGAGATTGATTGTGGAAATATTTCCAAACAACAACTGATTTCTTCATAAGAATGTTTAATATCTCGTCATGAGATATACAGGTGATGGTTTTTCTATATAAAATTATGAAATATTTAGAGATTGATTGTGGAAATATTTCCAAACAACAACTGATTTCTTCATAAGAATGTTTAATATCTCGTCATGAGATATACAGGTGATGGGTTTTTCTATATAAAAATATTTAGCCAGCAATTAAACGTTTTTCTAATCTTTCATGTTTATAGTTCCATTGAACTGATGACCATGCGAGTATTAAAGCAATACTTGAACTGGTTATCTCAAGTTGCAGAAACTCAAAGAATTCACTTTGCACACGATGAGTATCAACTGTGAAAAGTTCTTTTGGAATGAAAACGATTTTATAATTCATGTCCGCGATCGTGTATTCGGCATTTGGTTTGAAAGAGAAAGAATGAATCACGAATCAGTCAAAGCAAATGTTCCCTTTAACCAACAGTTGAGAATTGAGATATAGAAACTGAACGTAGTTTAACCCACCAATTAACTTGGGTTCACATTTGGTCATGTGCTCATGGGGAATGTTAATGTTTAATGTACATTAATGCCAAAAATTGACGCAAAAACGACCAGCTTTTTAACCACTTTAAGTGTTTTAATGTTCCAGTTTTAAGCGCCACTACGACAAATTATCTTGAGCCGACATTCTATTTAGTGCATAATAAATTATAATAAATTTTCAAATGATAATAAATTAACAAAAATCATTGGGAATGCCACTTTCTTCAGAGAAATTATTGCTGGTTTAACTTAGCATACTTGACTACTACTACGGAAAAATATAATTTTATTTCCCCACACTGACAAATACCGACAGCCAGTAGACTCATAAACTGTCAGTGTCAGTCAACTGTTCTGTGAACAAAGTAATTTCTTTGTAAATCGTTTCGAGTGAGTATTCGATTTTCGTATTATTGTTTTTATTTGTAATTCGTGTACATTTCCCTTCAAAACTATTTTTTAGGTGTTTAAATCCGAGCTGCAATGCAGTAAAACTTCCATTGTACAAGTTTTCAGCGTCAGTTCGATACAAAACGGCATATCTCTCAAACTCATCACTTAACACTTATCGTTTTTAAACTTAAACCTGTCACCTGTCGACTGACCCTGCTTTCATTACAAGCTGCAAAGCAAAACATGGCTTTCACTACTCCACTTTTTCACCCGACCCATTATCCCACTTCATGAACCTATAAATATCTGAAAATGTAAAAATATTCCAACAAATAGTGAACAAGTTTTTTTCGAGTTTCATATTTATTTATCTATATAAAACCTTTTCATCAATATTAGAAAATCACTCCCCTGTCCACTGTCAAATAAAAAAGCCATGCACATACTCACTTGAATAATTGACAAAACAAAATCACAAACAATAATTGTTTTGAGAAGGTGTCTGGATTTTGGATTTGATTAAATTGTGTATATATGTATAGCAATTCGTGTACAGACTTACAGACATTTCCGTTCATCAGTAGGTACCTGTAAATCTCAGCTTCCATAAAAAGTCCACTGTGTAAGGGCTCCGTGTCAGTTCAAGTTCAATACGAAAACGCAAACCTCGAACTCCCTTCATGTAAAACTACATGTTTGACTACGAGTAAAAGTTTAAGCACTGCTGTGGTTAACCAAATTATCTGCTTCATTATGTAAACATTGTACAATGAATGTGTCATGCCTTTCACCAATCACCGGAAACAAAATTCCTATATATACCCGTCAGTAAGATCGACATTACAAGCAAACAATCCAAACAAAGGCATTTGAATTCTATGCATAATAATGCTAAAATGATGCAGGCGTATACGCTATAAGCGTGCCTATTTTATGTAAATTCATTTTCCATTTTATCCATTATGCAAGTCGACGTGAAACGTCATTTCGACAGTGAAAGCATAAAGCACATCCGTCCCACGCAACTCAAGTCTCAAACACCTGCTCAACCTGCTGCTTTTCGCCTGTGTATGTCGTTCCGCACGTGAGGGGATAGCTTTTGTATAAATTTCGGTGTGACGCTGTCGTTTGCTTTTCGTGTGCACCTCACTAAAACGGTTTCCGTCGTTTGCTCGGAGTGTAAACACAAGTCAAGACCTGTGAATTGAAAAATTGTTAACTGTTATCTACGATTGTGACAACGAATATCACTTTTAATTAATTAAACAAGCAGTTTAATAGTCAATTGATTAAATTCCCCTTAGATATCGTCCATCATCAAAATGGCATCGTTTTTGGATTTGTGTGTGGACCAAGATAAGAATGACATTTGTCCCACATTCATCGAACCAAGCCTGTGGAAGCAACTGCTCACTGATAAGCAGTACAACATGGAAAATCAACTACCACGTGAAAATGTGAACTTGGAACCCTCACCCTTGCAATTAAATCAGGTGGAGGACTACTACCGCATGACTTATAAAGTCACAGACAGGTCTGACTCAAAAAACAGACAGAGGAACGTTCCACACAGGTCTGCTATCAAGATTGCTCGGTACTTGGACCACTTCCCGAACGGAGTCACTACAGACTTTCTAACAGAGTACATCAAGAAAAACTTTGACTTCGCCGTTCGATTGGGTGGCTACAACTTCCCAAAGGACTCTGACCCAACAGACACATTTAAGTTGAACTTTCTCTGGATCCCTGACAATGAGGAGGTCAAGCTGCCGCATAGACTCGTCTTCCCTATGCGCAGTCAACAGAAGTACAAGAATAGTTTGAAGAACCTCCTCTACCTGATTTGGAAGAGGATTGTGCGTGTGCTAGTGATGAAAAGGGGATTCTTACAGCTTGACGAAGACTTGGACGTGGATGTCAACGAAATGTATGAGTTGGCTGGGTTCTGGCTCAATTTGAAGCACTGGGGGCTGTACAGCTACGGTCAATTGGTGCACATTCTCCACGAAAACTTTGACCGAGACTCGAAAGACTTTGTAATTATCGACGTTGAGTACAAGAACACGGACGAGTTGCTCAAACACACTGAGTTCTTGTTGGAGAATTATGGGTCAGAAGTTATTGGTGATCTTGAGAAGAGCCTTTCTCAGTTTGGGCTGAAAGGTGTTGAAGGGCTGGTTGAGAAAGTGCCTGTTATTTTGGAACCTGAGCATATGCTCCCCTTTACTGTCTT
The DNA here is from genome assembly GCA_027743935.1 of Sinodicranocentrus sp. ZH6. Lineage (NCBI taxonomy): Eukaryota > Metazoa > Arthropoda > Collembola > Entomobryomorpha > Entomobryidae > Sinodicranocentrus > Sinodicranocentrus sp. ZH6. The sequence continues at coordinate 19,314 of JAHZNA010000303.1, forward strand.
TCATTACGACTCCCTCCGGCACGTGAATACTATCGATTTGAAGGAAAATCCATGGAAGCTCAATGACACTCATCTTTTAATGGCTGCTGGAGACATAGAGTCGTTTTACATGTTCTCACTCATATTTGAACGGGATGCATTCAAATTTTATATGGGTCTTGATACTATCAAGTGAGTGTAATAAAATTGTAATTAGGTACACATGTGCATAGTATGTGATTGTATTTTCACTAATGTTCTTGATATTTCCAGCAAATTGATTATTGGCAACACACAACTTATATATATACCACCGGATCCTTTCATTGGGATGCTGATTGGCTTTAGTAACCGCAAGGGAAAGTGGAGACGTGGTGTGGTCACTGAAATAATGCATGATAATTTTACGGTAAGGTGTTTTATTTCCACTATGACTCACAGTCATTGGCCGTGTTCATGTTATGAGTTTGCCCATTTTCAGGTGATGGACGTTGACAGTAGCGAGATATTTCATAAAGGCGCTCATGATCTCTACCCCTTGCCCCAAGAAGTCTTGGGAATTCCCGTGTACTCTATTCCGTGTCGATTCGCTCTCAGTGCAGAGCACACGAAGGTGTTTATCCAGAACAAGAAAGTGGACGAGGAACTTGCGAGGTCTTTGCATTTGGCAATGTACAGCATGAATATCGGGATGAAAGCGAAGATTCACAGATTTCAAGAGGAACACGATTATATTGTAAGTGTTTTTATAAACACGAGTAGTCATGCTATTTTCCTTGGTTTTTTTATACATTTTTATGTGCGTAAATGCTGGTTCTTTGCAGATAAAGGGAGTTTGGTTGATCTCTGGCTACTTAATGGACATAATAATGGACCAACCTTTCGTACCTATGCTTTCTTTCGGACCTTACCTGATGCGGAGACATGCTCGTGGGCGTATCTTCCCGTTTCGTCCAAAGGCTTGTGACATGCCTGATGATGATGAAGAGTGGGTTGACTACAATGACCTATTTAAGGAGAGGAGCTGCGATCCTGCTACAGATTACAGACGATTGATTGACAATCGAAGGGTGGCCACTGGGGATGCGACGGATAGAGCTTCCCTTAAGTTCCAGAAACGATTACAGAATCAGATTGGAATAGATTATAAGGAAATGGAGGAAGCTAAGAATCCTGATCGGTTCATCATTTGTAGAGAGGAAAGGGATGAGCCCTTGTTGGATTTGTTTCGTGAGTAGCATACCGAAATTTATTTTTATTCCATTATGTTTGAGGGGAATCATTCAAAATTATTTTTATTCACATTCACATGTCATTCTGTAGGCGACCCTGGTCAGTAGTGGAGGCAGAGGAAGCGCTGCGGGTAGTCCTGGAGGGCTGGGGGCTCTGTAGGTGGTACTAGTAAAAAGTAAACCAGTTAGGGACGACTACTACCAGTTTCGGTTTGGGGGATATAAAAACTGCTTTATGAGTGCGTAGTGGATGGACATCTTTGAACGCGCTCAAGTGAGCCTTGTATGTATTTTCAATGTTGGATTTGATATTATTCCTTTTTGTAATGAGCTCTTCGCTAAGAAATTCTGAGAAATTTAATAAAATTTAAAGACGTTTCCGATCTTTCATTTCCTAGACAAGCAGTTGTTTATTGTGTTAATTTTTGGCATTCTAACAAAATTTAATTATCTATTGCTCCTGCAATCGGGTTTAATTTGTCACCGGGGTAGATAGAATAAAAGCGAGTTATATCTGGAACGAATCAGCATCAGAAAATATGACATTTTTCATCGTAGTAACTCCCTTTCCCTTAGCTATCGTCGCTGCCGACGTACAAAATTGTATTATATTTTTTCTCTTTATTTTATTTAAAAATTCATTTGCTAAATGGAAAACCTGTTTTAATATACCAACTAGTAAAAAGTAAACCACTTAGAGACGACTACAGCAGTTTCGGTTTGGGGGATATAGAAACTGCTTTATGAGTGCGTAGTGGATGGACATCTTTGAACGCGCTCAAGTGACCCTTGTATGTATTTTCAACGTTGTATTTGTCATTATTCCTTTTTGTTTCGAGCTCTTCGCTAATAAATCCTGAGTAAAAAGTTTAAATACTCCATTTGACGCTGGGAATGCTTAAGAGAGCATAATAGATTTATTCGACCAAAATAATCAGCGTACACTGCGTACCAATAATCTGTGATGAGCGCATGCAACGAGCACGCAACTGCAACCGATTTGTAAACTTTATGGAATTTGGCATTATGTAAAAAAAACTATGTAGACCACTTGAACTACTTCGTCTAACCTAGCACCCCTCTCAGAAATGGTCACGTATCACCACAATTATGAGCTCCAAGTAATTCACCACCAGCCCTTGGTCTTAAGCTTGTTAATTTTCTTAGATCAAACTTGCCTATTTTCAATATCATCTTACCTCCACAAAACCTGTAAAATTGTGTCACAGACGAGATTGGGTGTATCACATTAGCTCAATCACACACTTGATGAATCTTCACAGCTAAATGTTCACGATGATCAAATCCCGCAAACAAGATGTGTATATGCAAATCAGTTTTTCTGCTCATCATCATCAATTTTCGTACAGTGCGAATCAAGTGCGAGAATTTAATTATGCAATGGTAACACACTTTTTTTATTCTTGTTCTCCCTCCAACAAAGGGTACCGTTCACTCGTTTTCTGTAGCAATCTTGCAAAACACACACACAGAAATATATTTATTACTTATCAAAACAAATTTAAAGTGATTTCATCATCTTTCTTTTTATTGATTTGCCCTTGTGAATATAAATTTCATTTGAAAGGATCAGGGTTGGAGGTGCGTGATGTTTGCTCATTTATTTTCGAAAACATTGATTGCTTATTGTTGCATATTTATAATTATAAAAACCTTTGCCTGAGAATATAAAAAACCGACAGAAAAAATCAATTAGCGATATCCTCAAATAAATTGCAAGCGTGGAAGGACATTAAAGCGATTTCCCCGATAAAAATGATATATTTAATAAGATATATGCACAGTATTTTTTTGTCGGATGATGGGCACCAAAATGATTTGCAATCTTAGCAATAGCTAATGTCATTTTGAAGCATGTATTTTTCACAGAATTTGCATAGGAATGGAGTTGTTCACACTCACCAACAATGTCTCAAGTTTGACCACAAAACATATACCTTGTAATGTAAACGATGTCGTGCCCAACTGCAACGTAATAATAATATTACGATGTTTTGTGGTTGTTGAATTGCTCGCACCGTGATTTAATTAACCATTCCGAGCACATCCGTACAAAAGTAAACTGCAACAATCATCTCGGTGCTCACATATGTTATGTTTATATACCTGCTCATATCAGAGAACCAATGGGATGCACATTAGCGAAAATTGATCCTGTACGTGTTTATTACCAATATCATTAATTTTTTTAATGCACACAGCTAAGTGGTAGGTTGGACGAGCCAAAAGTAGAAATGTGGTCGACTAGCCTATAAATATTATGCTCGACAAGTGGACATTTTGTAAAGGTTGCTCCTCGGTATATCCTCGTAGATCACTTACTTAAGCAGTGGAGACGGGTGACACGTGATTAAATGGGTAATCTGAAGAGATGTGTAAGACTGCGCATTTCTTTGTGAGTTCTCTTTTTTTGGGTACTCTTCACCCAGACCCACCTTAAAAGATTGATTAACTGCTTTGTTAGTGATAGTTCTGAGCGAGCTCTCTCTGGATGATGGACACTGAGATGATGCAGTTTTATTGTTATCCGATTTTATTGCTCTCGACAGGATGAAAACGCATTAGTGCTTCTGCAGTAGTTGTTGTGATCCTTGTAGATAAGCCGTTTAAAGGGCTCTTTATCGTGGAGCAGGTGGCGTTTTTGCTTGTAAATTTATCAATCATATATGTGTATTTTTAGCTAAGAGCTGGTGTGCTGTCTTTATACCAAATATTCCATTTTCCACACGCTGGGGGGCTTCACTTAAATGATTGGTTTGTTTTGTCCAATTATGGTGGATAATATGGGATTGAGCGTATTTCTGGTTAATTTAATTGTAACCTATGGAATATGACGTCTTTTGCTAATAAATTCTTGCAATCTGTCATGAGCTAAGAAAGGGTTGAAAACTTAACGATGAAGAGTGGTCATAATGTCTTTGTCCAGACAGGAGCTTGAAATCTTTATACTATCCTGTGACGTTAATTCCTCTGATTGATGGTTTTGTTCTTAATAAGCTTCTTATTTTTTAACAAATATTTTTAAAATGAAATCCTTGCAATAAAACTGTGCTTCCTGCTGAGATTTCCAAAAATAGCATTGCGCCGCACTCATCTGTAAAATTTGATACAATTAAAATGCTCTATAATTGTTCATCTGCATCGATGTCTAGCTTTTGAAAAAATTGAAGCAACAAAACTAACCAGTGTAGCTTATTACGTCGTTTTATTGTCCAATTATAAAAAATGCCACCAAGCAAGTAGACTATTAAAAGTACCTGTCTGGCATAAAAACAAAACAAATTCCAGTAATAAAATTACCCAAAGTACACAAAAAACTAATGGACCCTTTTAGCATGATGATTATGAGAAAAAGTGAACCTAAACAAACCCTTGAAAAGCTATGACGGACAATGAAAAATCTCCAACCAGCTTGCTCACCTCTTTAACAACAACAGCCCAGTAATATTTAACGACGACAAGTGTAAACCAGCATCTATAATCTCCATTTCCTTACATTCCAAAATTCAACAGCTAATTAAAAGTCGAATAAAACTGTCAGTTGGTGAGGATATCGACGCTGAGGTGGTGTGCACGCGTACAAGTGTAAAATGGACTTCACCTTCGCGTAAAAACTTTTTGAGCAAAATCCCATCCTGTTCAACATACTGCAAACATTTAAGATTAAAATGCAAATCCCCTTTAAAAACGTACATCACACGGAGACAATCAAAGGTGACAAGTGACATTGTCATTTTTATATTCTTCAGAAGAAAAAAAAAGATTACAATCTGATCAAAACATTGGATTTGCGTTAACCAGAAAAAATATGTGCTCACTTGTCAGTCCCCAAGAAAAAAGTTCTTCACTTTTCTCGCGAAGGCAAACAAGCATGAAGAAGCACTTGAAAGAGAAGGGCTTTATGTTTGTCACTCCATTTTAAAGAATCTACCTATATTTTGTCTACAGAATTTGTAAGTTGAGCAGTCAGGGACACACCCTGAATGAATGAGCAAGTCTCTTTTCTTCTCGATGTGTATTGAGAAACGCAAGCCCCTTCGTTTATTTTTTTCTTCTCTGGCTCTCTAGCTCATCGGCAAATATTTCCAATTAGTAGATCAGGGTTAGTTAGCTCGAGATCTGTCATGATCTTTTAGTGCGATATGGTATGATGGCATGTGTGTATATATTCCACCAAATGAAATAGAAAACCCACCACCTCCACAAATTTTGTTTTTAAAATGGTACAAATA
>JAHZNA010000304.1:1745-18036 GCA_027743935.1 Sinodicranocentrus sp. ZH6
TTTTTTACTCTAAAACATGCAACATTTTTAACTGGTTACTTTGTCTTTTACGTGGGCATAGTTTAGGTTCTAGTGTGAATTGAGACTGGGAAACACTAACGCATGTTTTATGAGGAGGATTTAAAAACTGGAATTTGAAATTCATATTGAAAATGGAAACTACAGAACTATGTATCTAACACACCTAATGCATAGTTCATTACATTCATTCCATATAATTTCATATTGGAGTATAAGTTGTCCAAATTGATATTTCAATAACGAAAAGTTAACCTTTAGATAAGTAAATTTCATCATGAATATAAATTATATACCAATAAAAATACTCTCAAATGGGGAAAATATACTCATAATTATTGATGAACCTTGACACATGTATTATAACCGAGCTTAGTTTACACAACAAATTTCCCTTTTAAGCTAAACATTTCTGTTGAATATTTCCTAGTTAATATTTCTAAATTGCACAATCCTTGTGAGTATTCTAAAGTTTTGTATATTATATTTCTACAACAGCATTAGTCATTGACTGCATATTAAATGTTTGACAGTTGAGATATTATCTGAATCAAGTTGTTTGTTCACATGTTTTACCAGACATTTTGCATATAGTATGGTTGTATAGTATGTGGGTTTTTCGTACAAACTAAGCACACAAAGATCCCGTATTATGTAGTCATTCAAGTGCATTTGATATGATGATGGCGATGGTAATCCCATTATCATACGTATTGTGCGTGATGAGAAACAAGACAGAGTCATAATAACAAGATATTATTTGGATTGGATACTACTTGCTAAAAGTTGCTCCCACTTACATAACAGAATATTAGATGGATATTACACTGGATATTGTATGTAAGTGTGGTGGTGCGGTCTTTTTCCTCTCCCTCCGTCCAATCTTATAGCCGTCTATAAGTAACACTTGCATATGCACACACACACACAGCTTATTTAATAAACATTGAATACAAGAGGTTGTGAAAATGACGATGACGGCAACAATCAAATCAAAGACGATATACGCCACTATCTTAATCCCTATCTGAATCTTATGACGGGTTATTATAGCTTGTTAAACTCAATCAGCCGATCAAATCTAATCAAGAGAGGCACAACCAACGGCCAATTTTCATTCATGATTATCATTATTGTCATTATTATTATTATGATTATTGTAATGTCCGCAGTGGCAAAAGGCTTCGTTTTCACTGGTGTTCTTCGTCCCGTCGTCAGCCTCTAGGTAGAGGTGGAATGCATCCTGAGTGTTCAAGGAGAAGGCGAGATGAGATGAGTGAATTTTGAATGAGATGCACTCGGTTTAAACAGGTCTTGCTCATCTAATTTTATTTATTCCGTGCGTGTGCTGAGCTTGGAAGTCCCTTCTTCAGACGATGATTCTGCATTATTTATTTCCGTTGATGAGAGCCGAACCTGAATTTAAAAAAAAATCATTATAACGTCAGAAAAAATAACTTATCGTATATATATTGAAATAATTTGTACTATACCAAATATTTATATATTGTTGCTGCTACAAAATACGCAGTATTTGGCATATAAGTAGGCGTTGTAGGTTGTTTATTTGGACAGGTATACTCAACGATAGATAGATAGATGAATGTTTCCGTGATAAATGTTCTGTTTCAGTTGTGATCCGCTTGGCGATATCCTTGCAATCACTTTTGTAGCATCGTATTAGAAGCAAGTCCTGAAAAATAATACAAATAGGGTTTTACTGCAGTTGTTTTCGGGAAATTCAAACGTATTGGATCGGGTTTTTGGAGTTCTCAGGGCTAAAAAATACCCGTTTGGGGTACTCTGATACCTATTTTACCTATTTCTACTTCTATACCAGTTATTCTATTAATCATTTTGGTATTTTATTAGAAAATACGGCATCAACTTTATTTGGAAGACTGTGGTCAACATCTCTGTCTTGCGAATTACTTACTGCATACTGCATAAGATTATCTTATCTGGAATAACGGTAAGTGCAGGTTTGTATCTTCCAACTCAACTGATGTATACTACACATAACAAAATCATGCGGGTGTATAACTACTACATATTAATTTCGTCCTTCAAAATTTACTCAATGCCGAGTAAACCAAAAAACTAAACTCACAGCAATCTGATTCTTGATATCATTGAAACTAATATCATTCGCTCTTGAAAAATGATCAGGGATACTGATCGATAGCTGGAGCTAAAAATAAACTCAGAAACCTCTCAATAGCCATAAAATGTCACTATTAATCTGATTCTTAATAAATCTGATTCTTAATCAATTTCGTCATCAGGCTCATATGTTCATGGCGTATCAAAAGTAGGCAGAGCTAGGAACACAACGCCCCACCAACGAAAGTCATTTATCTGCTGGAAAAAAATATAAATGATAAAAAAATCCTTTTTTCTCCGCTATACTATACTAGGACAAAAGAAAATCTCATACTTTGTGGACTTTTGTGTGCCTGTTCGGTAGTCGTAGCAAGCGCGTGGTGAACTCTTATCAGAAAATGTAGCAGCATCCATCCAGTGAGAAAATAACTTTTCCCGTAATGTTCTATATCAGTATTCTTTGCTCGACTCCTTTTAACGTTCCTCCACTCTAGGAGCATCGGCACTCAACCAAGCAAAACTTCCACCACCGCTTCACTATCAGCTTTCTACTTGAATGAAAATGAAGAGAGAAAAAACCATGTAACTTCCTTTCCCAAAAATATATATTCTTCCCTTCCAAAAAAGCTTTCTCTTTTTTCCCAATCTTGAATGTCTCTCACATGCATATCCTTTAATAGAGTATGGGACGACGCTCTAGGAAAACTTTTTTCAGGGAAGATGGCAAGTTCACTTAAGCGCAAAGAATTTATTACAAACGTGCGAAAGGCAAATAGTCTATTTGAGCTCGGTTGGTGGCAGTCGCCTTCTCCCTTCCTTTTTCCGATCTGATTTCTTTTTAAGCTGAAAATACCTCGTATGTGTTCACATCTAATGCATGCCAGAATTTTTCCTTTCGTTTAAACCCTGGCACTGAAAAATTGACGCAGAGAACGGCTAAACGCACTGTGGTCTTTCAAAATATGAAGGTCTATCCATACAGATATTTTCTATCTTTTTCAAAATTCTAAGAAAACAAAAAATCCTTCAAATTAAGTGAATTTCAAAGTAGTAGACCTGTGTGTAGAATTCCAGGTTATTCTGACTAAATTTACAAAGTTAAACCGATTTAATTTTCAAATCTATTTAAACTACTCTACCAGATTCCAAAATATACACTGTTTTGCGTCGTCGAAGTTAACCATTTAATTACTCTCTCAGTCAATGATGAAATATAACGTCTGTCTTTCTATCGTAAGATTCACAATTTTAGTTATCAAAAATAGTCATTATTCACCCAGTGCATACAGCACACTCTACTTAGACCATTTTCCTCAAAACATGAACTCCTACGCATAACTTCATCAACTGCATACAAAGTTAAACCGATTTAATTTTCAAATCTATTTAAACTACTCTACCAGATTCCAAAATATACACTGTTTTGCGTCGTCGAAGTTAACCATTTAATTACTTTCTCAGTCAATGATGAAATATAACGTCTGTCTTTCTATCGTAAGATTCACAATTTTAGTTATCAAAAATAGTCATTATTCACCCTGTCACTCTACTTAGACCATTTTCCTCAAAACATGAACTCCTACGCATAACTTCATCAACTGCATGCCAAACGTTGAAAACCATTCCTTGCCAGCTACCATCCACCGTCCAAAGTTAAAATTGTTGTTTGCTTCCACCCGTAAATATCTTTGGTAATCCCGGAAGAAGGTAAAATAGAATAGGGATTTTCCCTTGTCTCTCTTCCCCTTAATCCTACTTTGTCCTGATATCAGGGGAACAATCTAATCCTAACAGAGATATACGACCTGACTACTGATTCCATTTTTCTCATGTGTCTCCTCCAACACAACCAAGGATGCTCACTCCTCTCTCGTAATTACCATTTGATCCTTTGCAAAGCTTTCCACCTCCAAGATCTCCGCTGACTCATTCATTAGGAAAGTAAATGCTGTGTAAAATCCTAGACAAAAAATCCCCTTGTGTAGATAAATACACCATCAGTGCGTGAATTTACGCCAGTACGCGACACAAATTTTACGTGATCTTTTAGCATCATTAGGAGCCAATCATGATCAAACCCTTAGAGATATTTTCCTCTTCTTCGACATCTCAAATGAGAATCCTTGCACGCACAAAAGCACTACAAAGAATAGCAATTCATCTTGACATTTTCAACCTCGATTTCCAAAAGTAATGGCATTTTTATCCCCTCAACGTAGAGAAACTACATATCACCCGAAAACATCTGTACACACATTTCACAAAATGTTCGCGAGTTAATGAAGTCGTGTGTTGGTAATACATTCTAATCCCGCCTTGTTTATCAGTGTAGTCAGCTCGTAAAATGGATACAGAGTGGGAATACAATTTACTAGTGTGTATATTTACTTCATCCCATTAAGGGACTGACCAAAGAGGGAATGAATTAATGAGGTTATTTTCTACTGACCAAGGACACCATAAACCACAACAGGATAAAAGTTTTGACACAACTTTCACGAAAAAAAAATCCCCTAAAGAACCTCATTGGACAGGAAAATCCTATTGTAAAATTTAACAGGCTTGACTTGCAACACGAAAATCGCATTTAAAAACTGCGCACAAGAATTGAATCCATGTTTCAATGTAATTTGAGAAATACAATTTACTAGTGTGTATATTTACTTCATCCCATTAAGGGACTGACCAAAGAGGGAATGAATTAATGATGTTATTTTCTACTGACCAAGGACACCATAAACCACAACAGGATAAAAGTTTTGACTTGACACAACTTTCACGAAAAAAAAAATATCCCCTAAAGAACCTCATTGGACAGGAAAATCCTATTGTAAAATTAAACAGGCTTGACTTGCAACACGAAAATCGCATTTAAAAACTGCGCACAAGAATTGAATCCATGTTTCAATGTAATTTGAGATTCTCTCTCATCGCCCCTTCCTCCATTTGAGATGACGCTATTTTCTTTCTCTCTCCCTAAAAGCGGTTGTATTTGTGCATGACTCCATTCCATTCCATACATTACCTCTCTTTCTTCCTCTCAGCTCAGCTGGTGCTGTTGTGCACTTAAAGAGAAATTAATGGAGAAAAGCAATATCTCCTTTTTCTATTGTTCATTAATGGCTTTCTGGTGAATAGAGTTTCAGAGCACGAAGCAATTTTTTTCCCAACTGGTAAATTCTCTCTTCTCAGTCTTTCTTCCTGTGTAGCTATTTTCTTTCTTTCTGTGTACACAACAAGCCCCCACACACATTCCCTCACTTTACTTACGATATCATCCCATAACAGCATATCGAGAAAGAAAAGAGAGAGAGAGAGAGAGGGAAAAGGCATTTTCTTTTTTCTGGAAGAAAAAGAAGAAAAAACAGGAAAGGGATTCATTCCCTCATGTCCGCTGTCTAGAGCGGAAAAAAAGAAATAAGTAGAGTAAGTAACTTGGTTGAAGTATGGAATTGGTTTTCTTTCTCTCTAATGGACTTTCTCCTTTAAGTGAATGGCTCTTTTCATTCTTTTTTCAAGCTGTTCCAGCCGTTAAGCAAGCAAAGCTTGCATGCAACGCAAGCACAAACTCCGGTACGAGCTTCTAAAGAAAAAAAGTTTTAGGAAAAAAAGGAAAAGAAGAAGATATGATCCCTGTCCAACTACCAAAGAAACTTGTATGTTACCATGTTATAGTCTTACAGTCTGGGAATGGAGATAGTGGGATGGAAGGATGAAGGGATAGTCACACACAATATGAGAAACAAAAAGCGGATATACTCCCAAAGTTTTTTTCTTCTTATACCTATGCCGAAGCATAATTCCAGAGTGAAATAGCATTTATCCCTGCTTCTCTCTGGATTTTCAGAGTTTTCAAAGACGAGATAATGGCTGGATGGACGGATCGAGTAAAGCTCCACAAGAAACACTTTTCTTGTCAGTTTTTCCTCTGACTACTTTTTTCCTGATATTTAAAAGCTGCAGTGGAATAACCAGTACTTTCAAGTTTAGCTATAGTACAGAGAGTTTCTTCTTTTACAAAGATAGTTGTATGTTTTCCCCATTTTTCCCGTTGGAACCTAAGCTGAAAATAGCTGTAATAAATTTCCTCTTTTCTCTCTTACTCTCTCATGCTCCTTTTGTTGGTTCAAGTTGCACCTAAATCTTGGAGGATTAGAGAGTTTTTCTTGTTCGAAATGTACAAGTTTTTCCTTTTCAACTGTTATAGAACAAGTTTTCAAATGGCTTTTTCCATCTTCCTTCTCAACTTTTTTAAAAACATTTTTGTAAGAAATACGACATTCTAGAGAAGAAGAAAAAAGTTGCTAGTTTTTCCTTGGCTTTCGTTTTCTTAGCAAATATGTAAATTAAGAAGGGAAGTTTTTTTGCTCTGGGTGGGCTTTGCCAATGCTGGACTCGTGTTTTGGCATTGAACTCCATTACTAAAATTTCATCCGGCTTCACCACTCCCGCCGCGCCGCGTCTTCTCTTTTGGGCATTATCTGTCTCTGCATTAGCCACGGCTCACATCACCTCCACCGTCTCTACAACAGGGGAAAAATGAAGCTTGGGGGTGAAGAAATAAACTCTCGAGAAAAAAGCCGAATTCCAAGAAACACCTCCACTCTATTTTCCTGTAAGGATAACAGCTACCAGACGATGGAAGAAGCGAGCCCCCTGCCAGGATTTTGAATGAGAAAATGCCCGGTGCACTGTCAGAATAAATAATAGATTTTCCCTCTCTGTTTAGCTTCCTGTTTCCACTTTCTTGCGCTTTCTCTCTCTCTCTCTATATCCGCATCCATATACAGACATAATATTAGTACGTGTATGCATTCAGATACATGTCACACAAACTCCCATTATTTTCTTCTACAAAGTTCACTATATTCCCATCACGCTACATTAACTTACTGGATGCCATTTCTAGCCGGGTAACTTCTATGCTAATATGTGCATATTACATGGAGAGAGCTCTCTCCTCCTAGTACAATAACACGGGAGGGAGGAAGAAAAAGGAAAAAACTTTTTTTTCCAAAGAACCGAGTAAATGTCTTGTATGCGAGTGTGCTACAGCTCAACTCTCCCTTTTCGCTTGAATAAACCAACTAAAAACTAAAAGCTTGTCGGTAAAGCAGTGCGAGCATTAGTTTTCCTCTTTGCCGTCTTTTCCCCTCTCCTTTTGAGATATGACGACCGTTAGCAATGTTTCACAGCGTGCAGACCACAAAATTGTGCTTTGCTCCGATTGTATTCTATTTTTAAGAAAGAAAAAATAACCAGAGAGGGAGAAACCGGACAGAGAGAAATGCTGGTTTCAAGAATGCATACAAATTTTCCGTGAAAAGGATCATAATGCATGGTTTATATATAAGAATGAGAGGAAATATAGAAGAAATAGACTGCATTTATGGAGAAGCCGGACAGAGAGAAATGCTGGTTTCAAGAATGCATACAAATTTTCCGTGAAAAGGATCATAATGCATGGTTTATATATAAGAATGAGAGGAAATATAGAAGAAATAGTTTTCCAGGGTTTTCCTCGTAGAAGAATAAAACTTATTCATATATGAAAGTTCCCTGTGGATGGTGATACTCTTTTTAGATTCTAAGCTGAAAGAATTTCAAGGGAGTTGAGGAAGCAGTGGATTTTGGTGGGTGTGGTGTTGGAAATGCTTACTTTTGTTGGCAACGGCTGCTCACAAGATGCGATGTGGTTTGCTCCATTAGACACGAGGAATATACATTTTAATGGGGAACGTACGAATTTATTGCAATCATTTTTCATAAAGGATAAAAGATTTTTTGGCATTGTGGGCTTTACGGGAATGAGAGAGACTCCTTTTTAAAATGTTTCCGCGACGGGAAAACGTCTTTCCGAGAGGATTGTTGGATGGAGTGTGGCGTGGGGTGTGGTATATTGGGGAGAGGAAAGGGGTTGCTAACCACGAACCTAGGGGTTTGCTGGCATCTTCCTTTAGAAATGGGTGTGCAAGTAAATTTCATAATAAAATTCGTTTCATATTTTTTGTCTACATTCATTCACCGAGTTTTACATTTTGGAAATTAATTTCACTCTGGAAGGTTTTTGTAATCTTTATATTTATTTGTTACTGTAATTTTTTAGCTAATTTAATTCCGCATTCCAGCATTTCTCCAAGAGTAAAAAAGAATTTTCCAGATTGCTTATATAACCACCCCCTGAAAAAAGAAAAACCAAGGCTATCACGGATTATTACCACCTTTTTAAGGAAAAAGCAAAGAAGCAGGATAAGTGAGCAACGGTCTTTTTTCTTTTTAAAAAGGCAACAAAAGCTAAAGAGAATAAGCATAGTACACACTTGTTTTTACTACTTTTGCTCTTTCACTCTCTCTCTCTTTCTGCTTCTTATGCTTCTACAGCTTCTCTTCTTCGAGTCGTTTGGTAAGGGGATAAGGATTGGTTTATGAGCTGCCATTGACATCAACACAAGTGCATCTAAACCTTTATGAGATGAGCTGTTTTATTTTCAAATGATTGCGCTGGGAGTACTCACCAGAAGATTCTTACATTGTTCACAGGGTAAACGATTAGGTGGTGGTGATTGTGGTGACTATGTAGGTTACACAGGAGCACCAACTATCATCACACTATCAGCCATTCTCAAAATTCATCTCGGCAGCTGACCAATCGGGACAACAATGTAAATTTTTGAAAAAAATGAAAATAAATGCTGATCTAAAAATAATCAAAACACAAAAACTTTTATTAAAATATCAAAATTATTTCATCCCTTTTCCCCCTCCACAAATGTTATCTTTTCATTCTTTGTAAACAGGCTGCTTTACGGCATGCACAAAATACGCATAATATCCTCATGAAGAATAAGATCATCCTAATTTGAATATAATCCTGCATGCATTTCACTCAAAGTGCACAAAAAAAGGTTACATTTTTATGACAATGTTGTAGCTTGTTTTATTTGTGTAGCGTGTACACAGGGATCTAGTTTTGTGAATCAAATCTAGAGCATGTTTCCCCAACGTACGAAAGGAGAAGGAGGATAGTGCAATGAAATCCTCGTAAAAAGTCAATAACATGTCACTATCATCATCATCACACGTCAACTGAAAAGTTGAAGAGCGTCAGAGAGGAAGAAAGAACCACCTTTTAGTTAGGTATATTACGAGGTGTTATGACAAGCCAGGTTTTTAGCTTGCATGTCTTCTCTTTTGCTGCTGCCCGGAGGAGCATAAAAGTTTTTATGGATTTTTTATTGAAGTACTAATTCCTTGCGTAACTTGATATGCCACCGTTTGCTCAAGTAGAACAGGGATGTTTGTATGCTACCAAGTTAAGTATTCACAATGCACAAACATGTATTTAGAAATATACATATAGCAAGTGCGACTAGTTTGCGTTCCGCAACAGTGGAAAAAACGGAGCACTACTGGAGGCAACATGGTAATATAGTTGTGCGGTCTGTATACACACATCTCAGATCACCCAAGTGGCTCCTCCGCTCTTTCAACACACTTCACTTAAAGTCAATAATTCATCATATGAGCAATAAAATGCTAATAAAACGAACGCCCTGTGGATATTATATGACTCGGCTCCCTTTTCCTATTCATTCCTTGTCAAACTAGTCTCCGCCATGTGAAATGTATCAATCAACCTTTACAACAATCATAAAATTATTATTATGAACACGAGAGATTTTTATCTGAAATAGTTTTTTTGTTCCGTTTTATCCCAAGGCAATAAAACTAGAAAAAAAGTTGTATGGAAAAAAGTCGTTTTTTCTAAGCTGTTGACCACGCACAAGCATTTTGCAACCCTGTTGTATTTTTCATGAAGTGGTTCGCGTGCCGCGTGTTGAAGGAAAACAGTGGGAAAATTATAGAAATATATTCAATAAATAGATAAAAATACGTCCTCTTGAAAAGAAAATCAATCAATGGATAGGACGCGGAAGTGGATATTCGTTGTTTACAAATATTTGGATGATGTTGCTACTTTCAATAATTTCTATCAATGATGATGATGGTCCTTTTTAGCAGGAAATGTAAAGCAATAAATCTTGTCGGTTAATGCAGTTAGTAGGTATGTTGCAACTGTTAACTTGCCTGTGGAATACTAAATGAGATTTTTAATCACAAAAAAATTCATCCGCCCCAATTGCAGCACAGCTTGATCCGAATGATATAAAACATGTCAAACCTATACATTATTTAACACAGTTGGAAGTTGTCCGTTTTATAAAAAAAAATGTTGTTGATGAAATCTCAATCATTTCATACGGTTTCCACATTCTGTACTATTTCATCGCAGATGTGTCAGCCATATTGACCCCTACTGTGGGGTCTGGTGCAGCTAACAAAAAAAATCATAAAAAGCAACGCTAGTCCCAATGGTAATCAATTATTTTCAAAATATGTGAAATAGTACAAAACCAGGTTAGAAACTAACTTAAATTCATTATTCCTCAAATGTCGTTCAATCTACTGAAACAGAAACTAACTTGATTTATATATAAATAAATGTTTCTAGTGCATACTTGAAAATGTACGGAAATGCTTTTGTTGTGTATTGAAAAAATCCATATTTATATACTTTAACGTTAACAAAAAAATTATTGATAACTTCTTTAGCAGAACTATAAGAAGATTGAGTATCTGCATAAATATGGAAGTTTATAAGATCGTATATTCAAGCATATACACGCTTAAATTTTATTTGAATTTATATTGGTTGTAACCCGACAGTAATTCCAATTTAAAAAACAACACATTAATGTAGGAACATGTTAACGTGAGAAACAAGAAATAAAAAAACACCAATACTATTTTAATCACCTATTTTCTCGCTAAACATCATCAATAAAACCAAACCATTCATCCCATTACAAAATGACACTCCTGGACCAGTGTCTTCACCGTCCCTTCCAAACACAGGAAACATCCAGCTGCTCCAGAAACCACTCCAACTTCATTGACTAATCCTTCTACAGCAATAACTCTCTAAAAGTTTCATTATCAGTTTAGAACAAGATCAAGTCCGTAATTTCAGAATGTAACAACTCATTCCAACCTGTCAGTAGGTAGTGGGGATGGAGCTGCTCTTAAAATTATGAAACATGTTAACGTGAGAAACAAGAAATAAAAAAACACCAATACTATTTTAATCACCTATTTTCTCGCTAAACATCATCAATAAAACCAAACCATTCATCCCTTTACAAAATGACACTCCTGGACCAATGTCTTCACCGTCCCTTCCAAACACAGGAAACATCCAGCTGCTCCAGAAACCACTCCAACTTCATTGAATAATCCGTCTACAGCAATAACTCTCTAAAAGATTCATTATCAGTTAAGAACAAGATCAAGTCCGTAATTTCAGAATGTAACAACTCATTCCAACCTGTCAGTAGGTAGTGGGGATGGAGCTGCTCTTAAAATTATGAGTCTCGTCACCAAAACTCTAATATCTTCCCCTCTACCAATGGAAGCTTGTTCGTGCTCCTATAAAAATAAATAAATCTTTAAGAAGCTTTATCCACATCACTATTTGATGATACATTTCGTATAATAATATACATGGAATAGTTCATTTTTGATGTCTAAACTGTACATACCTGATTTACAACGCTCCCTCCGCCTTTTGCTTCCTGGTGAAAAACAAAGTAGTTTCTACTAAAAAACAAGATGTGTACCGCACAGGTCCCGACGTAACCATTTTTGACATTTCCCTACAACCAAAAGAGAAGGAAAAAAGGTTGAGGAAAAAGGTTAAAATCAGTGAAGCATTACCTCTCCTCAAACATTACACTCTACACTCTCATTATAATCCATGTCGGTTCTCATATTTGGTAAATTAAAATGTAACTCTCCTCCGTTTTTTTATCCAGCGCAGCCAGACGTCATTAAAAGTTAACAAAGATTCTTTATCAGAGGGAGAAGAAGAGAAAATGGAAATGTGAGCGTGTCTATTTTTAACGTATCATCATCCTCATATCATAACATCGTCGTAATACACATGTATATCATTATCATCATGACTCTTATATAAGACATTAGTAGCAGTATAACATCTTATTTCCCCCGTTGCTTTTTTAATGCTTTTCTAGATAATAAATGAGTTATGCATGGGGCTGCTGCTGCAGGAAGAAAATGGAGGAAAAATGAGCGGAGCCAAAGAAAAATATAAGGTGAGCTTGTGCTACCATTATAAACCCATCAAAAGTACAAGTGTATATAAGGTTACCAAGAAGAAGGAAGGAACATGGATTGGATTCACACTTAAACATTTTCTTGTTCTTTTATAGGTACGAAAGACAATAAGGGTCTCCTGCAGTTTCTATCCTTAACTCAATGACTAGCATAAAATAGCGACTTATAATTTAGCTTGGATATCCTATTGATATAAATTATATACGCAGGTTACCTTCTAGAAAATGCTCTATTGTGAAGGATTTGATGGATTTTGGTTTGATATCATTATTTTGTAGTTGAATACATATCTTCAAGGATGTTCAGATACAAGAGTAACGGTTTTTTTCCAGAGCATATAATATAGGGTGTATAGAGTGAAAGTTGCTTCAAACAGTAGCATATGCATACTATGAAACTAACAAAGAGTGTATTACGTCCTTTTTCATTCTGTGGGAAGATGGATGACTGTTGGATACACTGTGGAAGAAATTTATATCATATTTGAGACCGTCTAAGGGAGGGAGTTTAGTGAATGGTATTCATCTAAAAGAATGGATCTTCAGGGTGGTTTGATTACGCACAAGTACTCTAGGATAAAACTGATTCTGTTCTCATTCAAGTCACATACACGTAGTCATGTGTCAAGAGGAATGTTTCTGACTTTAGGAATAATAGGAGATGGAGTTCGATGCTGGAGTAATTTATGGGCTCAAGTATTCCTAAGGTCAGTGGACTGTGGATGGTTTTAAATGTCAAAAGAAACATTATTTTTTCCCACTGCCCTTTTCCATGAAGTTTGTCGTATGTTTTGTGTCATCCAAAAGTAGACTCTAGTCTCTGTCATATGGTGTAGCCAAAAGGAAAAAATATATATAGTGGATAAGATTGGGATGGTGGATTGGATAAAGAATACACAAGCATTTACGTGAATGTTTCCATAATGAATAAAGCTTGCGTAACGGTTTCGGTCGCAAGAAATTTTCTTTTTGTGATAATACCGACCTCTTCTCTCACAAGTATTATGACAAAGAAATCGAGCGGAGTGGATTCTCTCCCCTGTTTTGCCCCGTCATTATGTAACATTCTCGGCATTGTAGGAAAACACAAAAAGGGTGAAAATCCCAAATTGAACAAGATGAGAAGAGGGATGGCGAGATGTGGCTTTTTCGTGTGGTCTTTTCTTTGAAGTTGTAGTGTTTTTTTTGAAAATTGTATCCCTTTTCGTGGAATGTTTAAGGTTATGCCGACAAGATGAAATATTTTAAAGAAACCTTTGCATTTAGAAATGAAGTGAAATAATCATTTCCCAAGAAAATCCTAATATTTGTTTAAGCATTTTGATATTAACTGTGCTCATCTCTACTTTCAAAAAACTCTGATGATTGCTTTTGAACTCATTTCAAAAATATTTTTTCATGTATGATCTCATAAAAACTGCACAGTTTCAATCCAGAAAATCCATAATATCCTGTTTTAAATATTTTATATGCATCCCTCTACATAATAATCTTAATATTCCTTATATTTTGATCTTTCTCCCTTCCCTAATGCTCTAATAATGATTTCTAGCATTTTGAGTTACATTGTTACCAACCAACTTGCTCTGCTCTTATGATAATACACATAGCTAAAATTAGCATATCTTCCCTCCCTTCATGTATATCTTAAGCTATATATAAAAATACTCATCCTCTGCACCATCTCCCCATTCCTCGTCTCTCTTTTTTTATCTCAACAAATCCACACACTCAAAGACCCCAAGGTTTTTAGCAGTTTCTCAAAGATAATACATCAATTCCGGAGCTCCTCTGTACACAAAAAAGGGTGAAAGGAGGAAGGGGATGATGGTGATATTTATATGCATGCGTGTGATGCAATGGGTAAATTGAAGTGGAAACCGAAACGGCATCATGAAATGAGAGTTTCCTTGTTCTCCAACATGTGCACTGTATCCATTTATATATGTATGGAACCTTCCTCCATTCCATATCCTACATAAACCTCCTCTTCAAGAGATTAAATGAGGAGGAAAAGAAGTGAGTGAGTGAGCTTCCCGAAAATCTTATTTTCCTCCATGGAGCCATGGCTCGAGTGTAAAGCAAGGAGGGAAGAAATCCAGTCAGCATATGGCTAATGTGTTTTGCATAAAGTAATCTAAAAAGCGGTGTTCGTTTTGAATATCAGGTTGAAATTCTCTATAATACGTTCACGTTCTACTTCTCCGTTTCCCTCCAAGTCCTCCACACACACACACAGGTTCAACATTATAGTAATCCATATGCATAGCAAATGGGGAGGAAGGAGAAAAGCAAGGAAAAACTTTGCATTTTCCTCCTAGTCCCGAAAAACTCATTCTCCATGATTTATTCTTTGTCTCCAGCAACTAAATAAGAGTTTCAGGGCTAAACCTCTTCTCTAGTTGGATACACTAACTTTGCTCCTGTCTAGGGGAGAGATGACTGTGGTGAAGGAGGAAGGAAAGGAGAGAGTGTAATAATATGCATAAGTTTTTAAAAAGTTTAAACCCAAACTTTGTTTTGTTGGTGCACCATCCGCTCCCATTTTAATCTTTTTCTGGAGAGAAGAAAACTTGGAGGGAAGAAAAGTGGAAAATGTGCACTTTATAAATTGCCCTCCTCTCTCTTGCTCTCTTTGTGTATTTCCCTTCCTGTTTTATTAAGGACATGATGGGCCGAGGGAAAATGTTTGATTCTGTATGCAAAAGTGTGTATCTTGGAGGGAGATCTTGATTACATTTTGGAATTTAAATGCGTAAATTGCCTCCTTTCAAAGAATAAAATTGCCATTTTCTCCATTCCATCCAACTTTTGCTCTCCTTTTTCTTCCCATGTATGGCTCATCCTGGGTACTCACGTGCTTGAATTCTCTAAAAGATATTATTATAGAGTCGTGAAGAAGCCGAAATAATACGAATATTGTTGGCTGTTCCCTTTGAAAAGAAAATACTAGAATCAAGTTAGAATAGGAAATCCATGAATGTGTTATTGGAATGTGATAAAAGTAAAAATGGTTGGGAAGAATTCTCAAATGAAAGTCGTTTAAAAAAAGGAACACTTTTTGGTCGGGGAATAGACATGAGGAGTGCACACAGTTGCATTTAAATGGAACTTTTATTGAACTCTGTATAGGAAGATTATGCCCCTTTCAAATGGAATATTTGATGAAATGTGATTTTTAATCTTGAGCAAAAACTAATGCTTTCTAAGAGGATATCACAGTTGTTGTATTGCATTTCTCGAGTAATATGTTCCTTCATGGATGAAGGGTTAAAGTAACAGTGATGAATGATTGATTCTCAGTTTTTTCCCATTCCTGTCACACACGCATTGTCTTCGTCACACATGAACTCGCTGAATATAAGCGGCTCAGCCAATAAAGATCCTCACTTGTACAGAGAAACGCACATTTGTCTCAAAAAAATGAGCCTATCGAAGTGACAAACTAGTCTATAAATATCTATTTTCCATATCCTAACTTTTTTATACATCAAGTTCCATTGCACACGAAGCTAACACCGTTTTTCTTGAATAAATAGGAGAGAGAAAAAGCGTACTTCTTGTTTTGTGCTTATTCAGCAAACACAAAGTGAGGTGGAGGATGAGCAGATAAAAACCTTTTAAGAGATTAGGTTTTAATCAAATTGACCAACTTTGATTGAATTCCTTTCGCTGATGTTAGGCAAGGGAATACTAGAGAAAAAGCTGAGCCCATCGAGACGGAAGCCTTATGTTTTGTTTCCATTCCGGGTGGATATTACACGACAAGGAAAAATCTCATCAGACTAGAGAATCGAATCAAATGAGAATCACCCACTTGAAAGCAGCAATAGTAATGTGATTCGAGGAGATTGGTTGTTTTAGTGGCTAATGCTATCATCCGATTACACTTTCATTTCATATTCCTTTTCTTTGTAAATTACAGCGAGCTGTGAGCAAATGTGTCCTTTTTTCTGAGCTTGCGTTCAGCCCATGTC
>JAHZNA010000305.1:0-14379 GCA_027743935.1 Sinodicranocentrus sp. ZH6
CCGACATACTGAGGTACCGTGTAAAATTTACGATTGTAGGCGGTAGAAGAGAGGTTATCCCGAGGTCACATCAAAGAGTATTCTATGAACACTATTTAAATGACAGTTTAAAAACATCGGTGAAAAATGTCGAAAATGTTCTGAATTCGCCATATTCAGCTTTAAATATCTCAGACAATGAAAGTGCAGAGGGGAATGTATTATTGCTTTACATGCTAAAAATCACATTCCAAGAAACGCATTCCTAAATCCCTTATTGTGCGTTCTTTTCAAATCTCTGTTTACTTTTTCTCATCTTCAATCTAGCGAATGGAAATCAAACTTCAAAGTATGTGGATATGACAATACGTACTTGCACTTGCATCCGGAGGTTTTCCGTAATTCTTGAAAAATGCAAATGTGCATGGGATTTTATGTACCACACATTTCCGTCGACATTTTATATTCTCCACAGTTCACTCTAAACAAGCCAAGGTAGCCAAGGCTGTAAGGAATTTTCAAGCATTATCAAGTCATAATACGAAAGTATTAGGTCACTGCATACCTACAAATTTTCTGGAAGTGAAACATGCTTTAAAGATATCCTTTTAGATCTTATTTTCGGTCACTAGTTTTAGTGAAATTTCCGAAGACATATACCAGTAGGATTTCATTTCAAAGGTATCGTTTGAGTAACACTGCCTCTTCAAATTGTATTCCCTATTGACTATTCTTCATAGATATGTAGACATCTATAACACGAGACAGTTGTAATTCAACACACAATACAAACCCATTTGTTTGAAATTTGAGCATATTTGTCGTTATTGTTGCGTTGCAGAAAATGCAAGTAAGGCTAGAGGAATTTCTCTCAAGTACACCTCGTGTAAAATACGGTTCGAAAAGTAAACTGGCTGTGTTTTTACAATTTCGATAAAATAATAGCTCCCAGTTATTTTATTGTACCCCCACCCACGTGGTTTTCTCTTCTCCGTATCAGGAAAAAACTGGAACACTAGTAAAAAGTTTAAAAATGTTCGTTTCCAAAAATTTACATTTTAGGTAGATGTGCATGATATCATATAATTGCTGTATTGATCTCACAAAGCAAAACTTGAATTCATTTTCACTTTTACCATTCTTCTGGCAAAAGGCACCACTCATGAGCTCTCTATGGCGTGCACTGCACAGTAAAAAAATCATCCGTTACACACTCACAGTACAAAAGTCCCTTCACGCAGCGCACTGCCGTAACTTATTACACGCTCAAATGGATTTTACATCTGGCACAAGCCATGCATCACTTACAAGTCATTATTCACTGAGTTGGGTGCAAGTCACTTTCTTAAGATCCCATAAACTTGATAATTACCTCCATAAAGTTAGCGTAATGAGCAGAAAGTAATGAAATCAGGATTTTGCTAGCATTTACGATTCACTGATTCTACAATCTACACATTGTGTGCCCCTCTTCTTCACCCAAGCCACCGAATTTCTCCCGGCCCCGAGCCAGCTCATAATGATAACTGTAATGAAAAGAAAGAGCAACTCAGCTGCAAAACTATAATGTAATGGAGTTTAAAAGCTGTCAGCACAGTAAAAGCAGGTTAACATATCAAGTTCAAAGTGTTACATTTGTATCAAGCAAAGGATCAAATATGTACTATATAAACCGTGTGTTCATAAAAGCGTTCATGTAAAGATATGGATCCAACAACAGAAGAGCATTTAGAAAGGAACCTCAACTCAAATCAGATTGTGAACTCGAATGTTTCCTTTTCTTATCCTTATCGTAATGGGAACTATGCCCTAGCATAATTTTTGGTGTATTGTCCATTGTGACTTTTTTCTGCAACGCTGTTCCATGCATTTTTTTCATCCAGGATGTCGTAAAATTCAACGATGCCCTATATAAAAGTATAAAGCCTTAGTTGAGATGTGATATAAACACGCTCAACAGTTGACGTTTGCAATGAGCATCTTTAAGGTTTGTTACTCTTATGACGTATAAAAAATCCTAATCGCGGAGTAAGAAACGACATATATTTCTCAGCGAGCTTGAAGCTATGTATCTGTTTCATTATGATGATAATAAGGAATTACATGAAAGAGCAACTTTATGTTTCCAGCTGGTCTTATTAGACTCATTGAAATACTATCCATCTTTCATCGTTCCTCATTAAAACTTGTCTTTTCATCTTCTCCTACTGCATCTTTGTCGTTTGATGCACTCCAATTTTTCCTAAGGCAGTGATCATACAATGCAGAAAGGATGCGTATATTTTGATTGTGTGAACGTTGCTCCATGAAAGAAGCTACTGTTTTTTTCCTAAAATTTCCGGCATCTTTTTTCACAGGTCTTTTTTGCCGAATAATGTTAAATAGGAAAAGTAGGTCGATTGACAGCCTCTCAAAATCCGCATTGATCCATTTTATTGCTTCATTATTTTCTCTTTGATTTATGAGCAGTTTCACTAAAGCTAACTGATAGATTGAGTTCACTCCATGAAAATTTTGTAGTTTCATCTCACAGCAGCAGCCTTTCCAAACAGCTTTGCGCAGCATGAGGAGAAAGCAAGTTATAGGATAAATCTTAGCCTATAGAAAATAATGATGAATTATCCTCCTCTTGCAACAAGCTTTAAACCAAAATTAATTTCATATCGCTGCTTATGCGAACTACTAATGAATTTGGATTATCCAATGAAAGCCTTGTCATCACTTGCAATATATTTTAAACCATGCTGTCTAAATCCCTTGCGCATTCCTTTTAGCGAGTGTTCAATTCAAATAGAAAACTCGAACATCCCATTGATACATATCTACTTTTATAAAGCTTCCGCCGTCAGTATAATTATAGGGTGATCTTGAGCCATGCTGAAATTGATAACATTCTTGTCTTTAAAACTTCAAGGTAAAAGCTACAACGGAGGTGTTGTCTACAACAGAAGAAACTAATAGTGGACGGATGTCTGACACAACAGAGGAAATCTCAGATGCAAGGAATGCGTTAGAAGCAAGTGCTGCAACTCAAGATGACGCTAAACTTCTCAAGGGAGAACAAATGCCTCAAATCGAGACAATCGACGTGGCATGTGGAAAGGAGCGAATGACCGTCCGCATCACTTTCGACGAGAGATTTAATGGCATCATTTACGCGAAAGTAAGAGCTCCTGTTGTAGTAGTATTAAATGGGGAAAATTATTAATGAAAGGGTTAGTGAGTAGAAACGGCTTCAAGATTTGATTTCAATACCAGCCCGTCCTATTGTGCATACCTCAATAATGCATCGCATTTGACATCATAAAAGTCAAGTTTTTGAGTGGAATGGTCCCGTTTATATTCGAGTAATAACTGTCTCCCGTTCTCAGATAGCTGGGCATACAAAGAAAATTACAAAAGCGGCAGTCCCTTTTCGAGAGTTGGTGAAAAACAATGAGAAATATGCGTACATCACCGATATTAATGATGATACTTTTTATGTCTTGAAAATAAGAGAAAATGACTTCCTCTCATAATCCATTGAATACGCACACCTCGTCCGTCCATCCTCCTTGCAAACAAATAGGCGATTAACGATGATGACTGAATTGAATGAATGGATAATGCTCAAAAGTCGTCACGCTCCGTTGTCTGAACAAGCAGGAGTCTTTCAACTTTACATAGATGACTTTATAAACACAAATCATATTCCTTTCGTCTTTTGTCCTGAAGCAAAAGGAGATCATGCAGTGAAGAGGAAGAAGCCTGCAATTAAATGCTCATTCCTTTTTTGTCATTCTTCCGCTTTGTCTCAAACTACATAAGCAATTAATCACCCCTCTTGCATTCACTTACTCAAGCGTATTTACCTAAATCTTGAGAAACACACTTTTACATTCTCTCCATTTACCAGTATTAAAACTCGTGTAGAACTCAGACACAAGTTTAGAAATTGCCAAGATTACTCTTTTCTGCCTGTTTTTATATACATGTAGTCTTGTCACGGACTCAATACCGTATATATGAGCCGCGTTTTTTGTCTTCTCTGGTATCTCAAGAGAGAGAGCATAAAAATACTTTTATTCTTATAAGCCAATATATTCAAAGGACGAGGGTAATGTATGGAGTAAAAGTATGAACAAAGAGTTCCTTACAACTTTGGGAGAGAAAAAAACAATTCAAACTTTTTTTCTTCCACACACGTTTCTCCCTGTGTGAACGACTAAAATGTGTTTTTCATGTGCATTGCAGGGCCATTACAACGACCCAAACTGCCGTTTCATCGGGCAAAACTCTGGACAGAAAGTCTACCAGTTTGACATGGTAGTAGGTCAGTGCGGAGTCGCTTTCATCGATGCAGGGCTCACCAGCGGTGGAATGGCGTTTGTGGAAGGAACCGTAGTTTCCATCCTGGAACTAGGAGTTCAGGAGGCTTGGGATGCTGCCAGAAGAATTAGATGCATGTGGGAAGGGAATATTGATCAAACCGTTACGTTTCCACTCAGTATTAACATGTTGGACTCACAGACACTGACGTTTAGCGGGGATACGGCATCTGCCTCTTTAGAAATTCAGGTTCTGTCAGTTTTCTTTTACTCTTTCGTATTGAAACAAGAAAAAATTTCACGCATAGCGGGGATACGGCATCTGCCTCTTTAGAAATTCAGGTTCTGTCAGTTTTCTTTTACTCTTTCGTATTGAAACAAGAAAAATTTTTACGCCGATGTTGTCCATTTGAATAGAATGGCCACTGTGGTGGGGATAATGTAGATAGAATTTTTTTTGAGGGTTGCTTCTTCTTTCCTGAATTTTATTACCTTTTTTCAAAGTCCTTCTTTCCCATTACTAGTCTATATTATGCTTTGCGTTTTTTCCTATCTAATATATTTTTCTCTTATTCGGCACTAGATAGTTTAATAAGTATGTTCAGTAAAGCTTGAGAGATGAAACGAGAAAGAAATGCACATTTTTTATGTACGGGAAAAGTACACTGTTCAATGGCACAAGATTCTCGTGCATGAGCACGATTCCGTTTTTACTAACACGGTATTATGTGGTGATCTAGGTAGGTTGAAATAAAAAGTCGTCTTGTCTATAACCTATGATTCTCAAGAGTCACTATGTGATCAAAAAGGAGAGACATGAGAAGTTGTATAAATACATGAGAAACGATGCCAAGTTGAAATAAGAAAAGTTACTTGAATGAGGGGATGTTTCAAGTGGAAGCTAACAAGATCCGAACAAGTGGAGCAGCAGATGCTGGCAGGATTTGTGATTTGTGAAGTATGACGGTTACTTTCAGTTTCGATGTTTATGTTTGACTAAACTTGCGGCGATTTGTTACCTCATATAGTTAGCAATACAGAGACTTCTTTGAGCTGGAGAGATTTTTAAAAAAGGCATGTTACTAATAAACATAATAGAATGATCGATTTCTTTGAAATAGAACATTTGCACATGAAGTTCCAAGCATTTTTATTCATGAATTTACAAAGCACCTGATGCCTTACTCCTGCCAATGATGTGGAAAGTGGAGATTAATCCTATTTTGGATGGATAGCAAAGCTGGCAGGAGAATGTTATATTTTTTGACAAAAACCCCTTATATAATCTTAAATACATCTATTGCTTTGGTATGTATTTTATGAGCTGTGTTTGTTCTGACAATCGTTTTTTACAAAACAAGGATAAACAACTGAGGAGGTAGGAGATTTAGTATTGGTCAAAGACTTTTTTCTCAGAAGACATATTGTGTCATTTTACTCTGAGAAAAAGATTTTCTTTCTAGCCTTAAAGGACTTGTGATGTCTTGATAGCTTTGTTGTTTTTGACGATTAGAAAGGTTTCGAATTGCACAAAGATGTAGAATCGAGAACGCTTTTACCTACGAAGTAGGTTTGTTTTTGAACATTCTTCGATTTGTCATTGACAGTTATGTTAAAGAAATATAGAAGGGTCTGTAAAATACGCGTGTAATCGATTAGATCAGTTTGAGAAAAAACGAATATGCAAAGTGACAAAGGTTAAATTGAATTTGAATTGGAACTAATCTTTCTGAACTGGTATAGTATATAAATACCTTTTGTATATGTGTACCAGGATAATTTCTGGGAAATATATACCTTATACAAGCAACACGGAAACAAAACAGTTTTGGCATTTGTGGAGAGACCAGAGACCTGTCAAAGACAGCGATTCCGCTGTCACTCACGTCACTGTGATTTTATTTATGGATCTCGCTGAGTCAGTTTCGGTAATTGTTTGAAGATATGTACGGCTTTCATACATAGCAAGGCACACTCGATGGTATGGTTTTTAAATGCAATCATCTTATTTAATTTTTTACTACTGCAGGCTATTGTTTTCACTTCAGGTAAACTTTACGTTAAATTAACTACTACATAAGGTTTCCTAAAGATCGATTTACATGCGGACTTACATTATATATGTTCACTACCAGAAATATACCCCACCAATTCCGGCAAATTTTACATAGGGACAAATTGAAAACGAATATTATCCCGACATGGTTTCCATTTCCGATTTATTACGGATTTCAGAATAATTTAATTATCTACATGTAAAATAAACCTTCACCATGACTTTCTCAAATCAAATGTGAAACTTTCTAGAGCTTCGTTTGTCTATAAGTATCTAGTCAGAAGGATGAGTTTCCAACGAAGATAATTTAATGACATGACATTTCATCTAACCTTGATTAGAGAAACCAATGGAAGGTAAGATACCTATCGAATTTCAATATGGTTCAGTTAATTGAATGAAGCACGATTTGAAAGTTGAAAACGAAGTAGCTATTGCTTGCTTGGATATTCACTTCATATATTGTTCATATATGCACAATATACAAGTACAAAGTCAACATATCCTGAAGATTCGATCGTTCTTCATATGACTTGAGAAATACCTTGTCAATTTATGACAGGGAATATTGTGAGTTGTACCGTATCAAATATGTATCGATTCATTGTAAAGCCAACATTTCATTTATTCTGTAAACAATAGTCTGCAATCAAGGTCGTATGCGTAGGGTGGTGGTGGAGTGGAGGAGGTGGAATGTGAATTAATTAAAGATACAGATTGGAGCGGTGGGGAAGGTTTTTTGCTTCTCTTGTTAGACATGCATCACCACACCGCAATCATATTCCACTACCTAAATATTTGTTGTTCGTGTTATAAAGGAAACCGCTTTCACTGATTTCGCTGGTGTGTTAAAATGCTCTTAATGACCTGGAATTAACAGGGATAATCGTACATAATATATTATAGAATTTTCATACTGAAAAACAGTGTTCTAACTCCAGTTATAAACCAGAGCAAAGTTTCAATGAAAAGGCTGATAAATCTCGATGCAGAAGTTATTACAGATTTACCCAAGTAAACAGAATAACAGAAAAAAAATAATGAAGATAGATGTTGTAGGTAGGCTGAAGCCTTCCTACCTGAACCCTGATGACAGTGGTGACTCACAGATTTACAATTTGCGACGCATTAGCAATGAAATGAAAATGAAAACCAATTTCGTCGTTTGGTAATCGGCTTGTTTATTTATTCACAGTTAAGGGGTACGTTCGTCGTTGGATTTATTTTTGTCCACTAATGCTTTAGTTATTTTATTACGATGCCTTTATGCAAACTCATGTTAACTGAGGCAAATCACATCATGTTGTAGATAGTGCGTGTTGTTTACTTTACTTTACAAATATACCGAATAAAGATCTTTCCATCCACCAATAAAATAACAAATATCTTTACAATATAGACCGGGCGAGGTCCTCGAGCTCAGCCTGTACAAGGATTGGTGCGCATTGGGGAGCTCCTCACAGCGGTCGTCACAGTTCAGGGAGATACTGATTTCGACCTTGTCGTCCGAAACTGCGTGGCTACAGATGGGACTCAAGAAAATCGGATTATTCTGAGTGACAAGTGGGTTTTCTTTTTCCTTCCTTCCTAGAATCTCTTGAATTGTTCCACAAGTAGAAAAGTATAAATATGATTGTGAAAAATTTCGTCTAGACTTTGCTTTGCCATTGAATCTTTGTAATGTTGCGTTTCTAAATAAGATGTTATTTTCATACAAAATACCACGTAGGTTCATTTTAAACCCGTAAAAATAAGGATTTGCGTTTTTCCCCGATTTCAGCAGAATTTTGCGTGGTAGAGAAAAATACTTTGCGTCAGTATATCGTCACGTAAGTATTTCTTTTGGGAAACATGAGACTACTCTGTACATTTAAAAGCAAGCAGTTTTCCAACTAAAAATCTTACTCGTAAAAGCAAATCCTTAGTGTGTTCGGATTAATGAGTTTTACGTAGTTTGCTGAAAATTAAAACTTTCTTTCATGAAAATCAGCCCTCCCCCAATTACGTCTGGTTGGGTAATCTTGTATGCATTAGTTGGTAGAAAAAAGCACTATAGAATGTTTTTCAGAGGACCTAACAACTTCATCACTTGTATTTTCGCTGAATACCGTATAATTATCGATCTTATCAATCCCAGTTGAATAAAGGACGTAATAAGAGACTATTCAAGTTCCCCTGAGACTCGAGACGAAACAAGAAACGTCAAAAATTACCTATTAAAGGTAAAATGGATGAGGGGAAAACGGAAGTAAATACTGTGTTTTGCTTTGCAGTATGGGCTGTGCCATGAAGCCAAAGCTGATGGGAGAATGGAAGAAAATGAAAAGTACAGGGAATGTGGCAGCTTTCGCATATCTTAGTGTAAGTGTATAAAACCTTAGCTTTTACTGTCCCCTGTGGTGTTGATGAATTCATGTTTTTTTGCAAATTAAGTGGTAAATAAAAACGTCGTAGGAGCTTGTGATGAATGTCCTGAGAGCATGGAGGTAAGCTTTCTGTCAAGCTTCTTATCATTATCATTAGGGGTTTAAGAATTCGCTCGAATAGTTTCCAAGAAAGGAATAAAAATAAATTTCGTTCGTACTTCTTCAAGTTTGAACGACGCAGTTGTGAAAATAATAGAAAACAAATATGACGCTTAGCAGTAATACAGGTACTTCACAGGCACTATACATACAAAACCTAAGTATATCTCTTTGTGAAATAAAGCAGACACTAGTATAATGTTACCTCGTCCTTTCAAAACAATTGAAGCAGAATAAATCGTTTTAGTGGAAGAATTCGTCTAACCTTTGGTGAATATAGTAAAATAACTTACGTTAGCTAAAATATTATGAGCTCTTTTTCTCTCAAGCGTATTATGTATGCTCAGGGCTAATAAAATCTCAATAAATCCTATGTGGTTTCGTAACCGTTCCACAAAACTTGGGTAAAATCATAATTGCCCTTATCCTTGTCAATTTTCCAGTACTAATTTTTATTATGTTTAGTCAAAGTAAGCAGAATTTTACCAAAGGTTTGTTTGTATTCATATTTATTAGCTCTTGAATAATGTTACGGGTAACTTATTCAAACCTTATTAAAATATTTACCTCTCCAAAAATGTCAAATATTACAGAATTTACCCTTTTTAAATAGACGTGTGGTAAAACATTGAATTGTGTTTCAATGCCGAGAGAAAAGCTAATTCTGTTGAATGAAACTTATATGACAATAAGAATAAATTAAATAATACGTCCTAGATTTCATACTCGCAAGGGCTCGTTGTACAAGAAACTGTTAATGAGAGTACATATCCGTCCTTAATTATTTAAACAAGGAACGGATATTTCGATATTTCGACTAAATGAAAATTTAAATTTGATTTTCGTAGAAATGAAAGTCAAAAGCGTAGTATTTTTTTTTCATTTAATTTTTGTTAATTAAATAATACAAGTGCAAGTGCCTATTTATGATATCATGCGTAGCATTAAGTTAACATTTAGATTAATCCCAACGAGATATTATACATTCGTGTTAGTAGAGCTTTTACATGATTTCATGTTTGGTTAGCAATAGCAATACACTGGTTGTATACCTACATTGTTTACATTTACTGGTTCAGGGGAACTCACTGATGCATTAACGCACACTGAGTTGACTCGGCCATGTTGAGATGAAAGACTACTTTTCTCAGATTGCATCTCTCCTTTCACTCCAATCAAGTCTGCTTACATAAATTAACACAAGGCAATTATAACATGCTACTCTAGTGTTTTCATTGCGACTGATTAATATTTATGCATCAGTGAGTCCTTGACATGAAATCTTTCATAATTTTCCGATTACAATTTGACAAACGAAATTTCCTGAAAATCCAGAGTTGCAACGACAAAGTGAGTGATGGATTCACACGAAAAGGCAGGAATTACATGTGGGGGAGTTAATGCCAATCAACGCATAATTAATTGTTATTGTTTTCTAAAATAGCTGAAGCTTAATGGTACCGATACAGAGGCAAGGGAAAGTGACAACCCTCGTCAAAATGATGTCGGCTCTGAGATGAAAGTCAATTCTGGTAACAGGAGGAGAAGGCGAAGTTTAGAGGAGAAATCCAGTGACAAATTTAACGAAAGTGTTTCAGGAGAGTCATTACGACTTCGTCGCGTTGTTCACGTTGTTGGTCCAGATGATTTACCTGAAGTATCAGTGGATGGCCTGAGACCTACAGTTTACGGTAAAAAACGACATATATGTTTCTTTCGTGTTTGTGCGAATGCATCCATTTTCCATGCTCCCACTCAATTACTAATAATGACTAATGGGTATAGTTCTGTGATTCCATTTTCTTCTTTAAAAAAGACTTACGGTAAGTAATGAGTACGCTGCGACAATAATAGCGCTGACGTTGATTCAGTAATATATTTTTGGTTAGCGAAATTTCGATTGGGGGCGAAATCAGATATAGTGCTTAATTACTGCATTATACCCGTTTCTTCTTCGTTCCATCCATTCACACACCTGCTACCCATTTTCTCAGCTTTATTGTTAATACAGTTGTTGTAATCGGTTCTTTTTCTTACACTGATTCGTTAGGCCTTGCTTGTATTTGAGTGTAAACGGATAAAATAAGATGCATCATATTTCTTAGTCAACTCTTCCAGGTCTTTCTATGCATGAAATTTTCTATTGGTTTTTGATTATCTAATTTCAGGTCATTGCACGAAAGACTGTTTCTCACTTCTGGGAGTGATAAGTACAGCCTTAGCCACCCTTTTAGTTATGTTCGCGACATTAGCTCTTTGCGGAGCGTTAAGACGAAGTCATCGAGACGACAAGTGGTAGCACCAGCTTGAGTAATCCCTAATCTCATTTTGAGTCAGAGTCTCTTAGTTAATTACTTTTTCCTTGATTTTTATGCAATACTTTTCTCAGTAATACTTGGCGACCAATGATATGATGCTGATATAATAACTTTGTGCAAATTAGTTTTGCCCTTGTGTGAATTGTGTGTAACTCTCTGTAGTAATTAAAGTGAGCAATAATTATTTTTGTGTGTAAATAAATATATGAATGAAACTTTTTCTGGATGTAATTAAAGTTTTAGACACGGTAATGCATTAGTACCTGGAAGTAACGTACATATATAATTAATAGTCCTTCTGAGTTTTCCTTTTTTCAAGAATCTTTGTCAAAGAAAATTTAACTTGTTGTTTGAGCTTTCTTTTTTAATTCATTTTGTTATCAGAGAAGAGTTTTGTTTGTAAAATTCTACTCCTTTTTTCTCTTATATTTTAATACTCAACTGTGTACGTGAATGTATGTACGATTGTAAGATCTTATTGCGTAGCTTTATTACGAGTATGTTGTATGTTGTTCGTAATTTAATTTGGACGAAATGTATAACATCTTTTTAATTTTTTGTGACTTCCAGACCTTGTATTACACATGTGTGTTACTCAACAAGTATCTTAAAATATAGTGAAGAGGATGATATTTTTATATAAAAAATTATACAACGAAACGACATGACCTTTGTTTTGTCTTAATTAGAATTTTAATTAGAGTCTCAATTTTAAGTTTATAGGTATGTGTTCTGAAAGGTTATGAAAATGCTCATGTGGAGTTTGAGTGAGCATACTGGTATTTAAAATGAGACGAGAAGGTGAAGGGTTATGCTCTACATGCTCATGAAATGTTCATAAATCGCGTAAATCGGTGTATATCGCAGTCAAGCTAGATATAATTTGTCAGACTTTCGTCCTTTAGATCTTTAGAACGGAAAGCATAAACAATAACCTTGTTTTTTAAATGGCCTTCAAACAAACCCAACAGAGAGCAACAGACGAAAGATATATTGAATGATTTTGTTTACTTCAAGATGATTAAGAAAGAATTTCTGTCCAAAACAAAATGACTGTTCAAGGTGCAAGAATAATGGTGCACAAACGAAATCACGTTTTTTAGTCTAACATTTATCGTCTTTCATCCCACTCACAAGTATATAACTACTAACCCGTTTTCTCCAAAAAATAATTAGACAGGTTTCTGATAAATGATTAATAAGCATAAAGCAAGACAAGCACGTGGGATAATGAATTGCGTAGGCTTTCTCCTTCACATCTACGCTGTCGCATGGCTTTCAACTTTCATCACTTCGAACTAAGATTGAGTACAAACTTCAATACTGGAAGACATCGGCTTTAGATTAAATCACAAGGCAGAAACACGTGAAAGTTATTTCTGACCTTGACTGATAGACGAAAAAGGTAAGTTCAGAGTTAAATTATTGGTTATTAACATGTTCCAAGTTTATTTCCTACTACTTTTACAACTATTAGAAAAGCTCACAAATGAACAAGCTTGTCAGTGTGCACAAAACATCATAAATTATATTGGCCTAATACACGGTAAATTTCTTTAAAATGTAGAAGCCCCTGCAATCTCTCTTTCAGCATTCATCACGTAAGTCAACAAATGTGTTAATTTAATAATTGCATTAGACCAGTCCATTTGGCTAAAATATGAATTACCCCACCTCAACCCCATTCAATTTCGGAATACCTCTAGTCATATTAACATTACCCAGTTCCTTCCGTCACCACCAACCATTTTATATAGCATACTATACTATACTATATACTCAATATACTCAAAATATTCATAATCTCTAGACCATGGAATCCCGCCTGCATAATCATCGCGATCCTTGCCCCTGGATAAAGAAGGTCAAGCAATTCTTTCTAATTATTCATATCCTTTAAATTTAGTCCACCTTGGAGGGAGAACAGTCAACTGCGAGATAACTTGGAATTCATTTTCCAGAATGTTTCACACCAACCATTTTATAACTCTATTCAGAAGACACGAGTAAACCTCTTCCAATTTACTAGTTGTTTCCACAACAGAAACATCTTCAATGATGCACATCACCCTGTGGAAAGGCACTTAGCGACAGAACAATCTAAGCAAACTTACCTCCATGCATGTCTTTTCATACTTTTTGCAAATAAGGCTGAATTCTAAAATACAAGAGTGAGCTAAAGAAGCAACAGCACAACTTCCTACGCTACATAGCTTGAAGCTCTCTGCACACCGATATCAAACTTGCTTTCGCACACAATCCCTTTAAAAGCTTGCACACTCAAGCTTCCAGTTTTTGTATAAGACAGCCAAAGCGGACCGATCCCAGTCTCAAAAGCAATCTGGAATTCACCCGAGTTTCTTCTCGTGAGAAGACTGAATCATTCATTTGGTAGTGCGGAGCGCATAACATTTATAACAACAGCCATACAACTCTGACAGCGTCATTTTGTCATTAAAATGGAAATTTGTTCAATATTGAGGACGCCTAATTTGGAAAAATAAGCTAAGAAAATGTCCAATTTCAGCTGTAATCCCTTGTGTTAAGTACTACATTTTGTTTATTGTGGAGAGTGAACTGATTTTACCAAAAAACTAAACTAAAAAGAAACACGATTTTTTATTGTGAATTGCTCTTTACCTATGTATGAGTTACAATGGACAATGTGGGAATGTTTTCTGGGGTGACTCGAGATTATTGGAATCTACACTTCGTGTATGATCTTGGCCTTGATTTTGAGATACACTAATCAAATTAATTAAACATTTCATCTTCTCGACTCCTCCATTCATCAGGAGATTTAATTATACGGAATTCAATAGGAAAAGGGATTCATCTGTCGCCACTTCCATTGAACTTGTGACGCTGGAAAGCTTTTTACTCGAGAGAAATCGAAGAGCTCAGTTGCAGCTGGGGAAAAGCAGCCACTTGAAGAAACTCTAAAGAACATAATCAAAGGTATGGAAATATGAACGTTTTAAAGCTAAGGTGCTTGTCAGTTATTCTCCATTCATAAATTCTTTCATGCAAAATGAATGATAGTACTTGTGGGAATAGAGGAATAGCTGAAGAGAAATTTTCACACTATGAAAGAGAGATTGTGTACGTCTCACAGTAACACGTTTTTCTTCCCTTTCTCTTCGTATTCAATTACCGCTGGTAATACAATTACATTTCATTGCTCTTAAGACATT
>JAHZNA010000306.1:0-17570 GCA_027743935.1 Sinodicranocentrus sp. ZH6
ACCAAAGATAGTAGCTTATCGGAAGAATTTGACTTGCAAAAAGGCCTGTCAATGTTTTTTGGCTTTATAGAATATTTTTTCATCTCATATACCTCATAATTAAAGGGCTTTTTTAATTTTAACTTTGATATTAGGACATCTTTTAACATGATGATCAAGTTTTACTCCCTTGTCAATCCGCCCTTATCATCGCGTCGTTTGTGAGAGAAAACTTACAGCTTCCGCGCTTCGTCGCGCGTCGGTATTTTATCTTAGGGATTTGATTAGGTAATTTGTCCAGATGAATTAAGCAAGCAGCGGCAACATATTGAAGAATGCATTACTTTACTTTGTTTGGTGGGATGCAATTTTGAGGTTCTTTCAATGAAAGGGAAGTGCAAGTGCAATCTGGATTGGTGATGGGTGATTTTGTATCAACTTCATCATATTTACATGTGCTGCTAACTACAAACCTACAAACCATCCCTGACCTAGACAATATCTATAACTAAAATCATATACCAGCATCCGAAACCCTCGACTCATATTATGTCCACTGACTAACGGTTACTGCATGTTTGCTGCATACGGTCAGTGCAGTGTACTTAAAGACTGCACCAAAGCAACTTTATGCTTAAAGCATGAGCTTGAAATTCATTCTATATCGCCACACAACATTCTCCACATAGGGCTTTCATAAAGAAGAAAGTCATACGTATTGGGTGATATGGGTGGGACTGGTGGGAGTTGCATACAACTTTGCCTTATCGTTGCACTCACTTCTTAGAAGAAAGCTTATAAAGTAAATCGTCTTGAAATTTCAATACCCCCGAGTAGGTTAATCCGCCCATGTGAGTTGTATCCCAAATCTCCTCTTCGGATATCTGGATATTTTGCAATCCCAAGGGTAAACCCTGGCTGAGAGTGAGGAGAGGATTGCCACCTGAATTCATTGTAAACCTCGAGTTATATGTTTATAGCACATCACAAGAAAAAGTTCTAAGATGATCCATCGTCTTGCTGTAAAGCAAGTAGAACTTGATGCATGCACTGCATTTTAGTTTGTATGATAGCGGTTTCAGTACGTTAACATAAAAATCTAATTGGTTAGCCTAGAAGAAACACCCTTTAAAACTTTATCCATATTCCATGTCCATACTTGTGGAAGCCGTGCTGGCCGGCTGGCATACGCTTCCCATACTTCCCACGTCCCAGCATTGAACAAAAAGGGCTCCCAATATTTTTTTTGGAATTTCAAGGGCAACCTTTCTTATATATAGACGTTTTAATCTTTTTCCAGCCACTAGACATTTTTGAAAATGAATTATAACAGGAGGATTGAAGTGGTTAACTACTAAACTTTATTTAGCCAAGCTTTCAAAGGATAACTTCCTTCTTCAGCACGGCGAATGAATATATACTTGCTTATATACTTTACGTTCTTATCGATCTTCCCCAACCAGTCATCTTGTACGTCTTGTACTGGTATAAGAACGGTTAAATTATTTTGTGCAACTCCGAATTTGATTGACAGCAACACTTGCTGATATTCTTTGACCGTATAATGGCGATATCGGTTAATATCGGTGAACGACTTTATCAAGTGAAAGTAGTTAAATGTGAAAGTTTACCTACTGATTCTACCTAGTTTCTGTCTAGAAATGCAGAATTGTATTTTATATTTTAATTTTAATACAAAAAAATCTGGATTGTTTCCCCATGAAAACTTTAATGCCCCTAAGCTGCTGGTTCGGCTAAAGTTTTGGTATAAAGTTTAGGTAGACAATTTGACAAATTTACTATAAAAATTGTGTACATGAAATACAAATCAAATCAACATTTGCAATTTCCAAAAATTGCATGCGCTCAAGTTTTACATACAGTTGATTATGAGGTTTGGTACTTAGATGCAATTGACTTGTACACATGCACTTGTTGACATATTATGCCATGTTCAATATTATAGTATACACATGATTTGAGCCACGTCAAATCGCAAATTACATCACTTTGTAAAATTAAAAATAATTAAATCTTTAAATCTCTAAACTGGCAGCATGAAAGCAGGGAAATACGTAAACGTATTCAATTGGAGGGATAAAAATCGAGCATACGTAGAAAGTGCTTTTAAGCAACATTGTTCTGAAAACTTAATTTAATCATGAGATCAAGAATACACACTACGTTATTGCTCTACATTCTGCTTCTGCTCTTACATATTTGTTTGATTACTGGCAGCTCCCAAAGTTTGTACCTTACCTTACACATATCAATGATCCTTTTGAATTTATCGCTTTTCGTATCCTATCTCGTATCATAGTTCTAAGTTAACATCCGATTCTACACATATTATCCGCAATTTAGATCAAGATTATTGACAAGCTTGTCTATGCTATTTGTACTATTGAAATGTAAGCAAGAAGCATCCATCTCATCATGATACAAAGTACAGAATGGGATTTTTTATTGATTTTCTTGTCCTTTAGAGTATAGATGGAACTTGGCAACATTGCATATCCCACGGGGATTTTTTTAAAACAATTTTCATTTCATCAGAATATACAAAGAGACTCCGTTCTCGTAGCTTAACATGAACAATAAAAGTGCATAGCGAATTACTTAAGCGTGAAATGCCTGAGTGTAACAAATATTTTGCCCGTGGATGTATGTTGTAAATGTTGTTTGATGCACATTCGTTTGAGCTAGGGATAGAGATACCCATGTTAACTGTATGCCTGTGAAACGGTGAGTAATAGAGGATTGTGTCACTCACAAAAAAGTTTAATTTGAAGTACATTGAGAGTTTTGTAGATTTTTAAAATCAGAAAATAAATATTTAAAATTCTCGTTAACGCTTTAAAAACTCCGTTGCCTAAAACCGTTAAGGGATCACACTTCCATTTTCATGTTCTTTTTAATGGGAGACGCATTCTGTTAAATGATGGCACACATTATGTATATCATGATTATTCATGATCATCATTCGTTGTAGAGCATAAATATCTTTGTATAACACCACGACCACATAGTTTCTCATTACCTTATACATACCGATTCAATGTATATTGTAAGCGGATATTCGAGAGAACCCCTTCCCTGGTAAAAGTGTTTGGTAATACCAAAGCAATGCCACTTGACACTCAACCGATTGCGTAGAAAGAAACTTTCAAAAACGCAACCAGAGCATCTCGCACAGTTACTCCAATTTATTGGTGAGATACTACGTTTTTCAAACTAGAAGAAAGAACACATGTATCCGAATATTACTCTTGTACCTCAATGCATGTATCGTTATGGTTAGGATTAGGACTCAGCAGAATATGATAAATGAATATTCATTACAGTTTCTTTTGCATTAGGAGAAAAGATTGAAATATTTAGTGTCGGTCCTCTGACTAGACGCATGTCAAGAGCTCGTTGAGGATTTCCAGTTGGATTAAATAAATCAAAAATCAAGTAATGAAGAAGGAACCCATATTACGTATGACGTTTGTTCAATAGCTTTTTCGAATTAAGATCTCGTAGTTTCTACAAAATTCCATAAAAAAAGTACAAAACTGTCATTGTGGGACCACATGACATGATTGCAGTACATTTGCAACAAAAGATTTATTTATGCTGAACTAAATTTCATGTCTATACTAGTGTGTTGTACGAGTTCGGACTGTAAATATTAACAATTACAATCGCAACTGCAATACTGCTTCGATAGAACTATAAATGCAATCGTAATCATAGAAGTTGATGTTGATACTCATGTATTATTCCATGCTGACCATATACGATTAGACAGCATGTGCTAGTTATGTTATGTTATTTTATTATATTCATCAATTTCACATTGAATTGTCAGTACAATGCTATACACAAAAAAATATTCACGTAGAATAAACTAAAGCATTAAACTACACAATATTTCGTGATATCTGAGAAACTGAATATTCAAAATATTATAAGACTAAGACCGTACTATAAATGCCGTAAAACATCACATAAAAGGGGTAAATCAAAACGGTAAATTATATCCAAATTTACACACCTACGTAATGGATATATCTAAATTACGTAGTAAGTCTAAATGAGAATACAGACGGGATAATTAAGCAATATCGCTGTGGATTGTAATAGGAAAAGATAAAAGCCAGAAGAAAATATTTATAAAACACCTAATCCAACACATACTGTTTTTATAAATCGGAGAACATTCAAAAAATTGTGTGCACTCTAAAAATAACTGTTCTTACAAACATTAAATATGGGTATACCTATGCGTACCCAAGTATTACATGCAGGTATATATAATCCGATTTGATTTTATGTTCTAAATGATCAGCGCAACAATCTTCAGTATAATTTTTACTGCAAATCTTTCAGGAATCTGGAAACACAAAATGCAACAAGTAATACCTGCTACATATTATATGGACGCGCGATATTTTTAAATTTGTGGAAAATAATACAACCTATTACATTACTATAGATTTATGTTCCATAATTCTAACGTTGACAAAAAGGTTTAGTAATGCTATCATTGCTAACACTATGCGCATGATATAAAGAATTAAGATCATTATGTTTTTAGCTTTCCATCCTTAAAACTCACTAACAAACTAACTTAAGTTTACTACATATACAATTATATATGCATATATATATATTTAGTTGGACTCTTAAAAGTACATTGTGTATATCCAATGGATTAAGCTGTGGTGGACACCCTTAAGTTCATTTTCAGATGAATCCCGCGTATTGCTCGTACTTTCTCCAGTGTATTTTACTTTCTTTTGCGTTTCCCAGCTCCAGTAGAAGTACTCGGAATTGAAGCCGGTTCACAAACTACAGGTGTATGAAGTCCTGCATCAAGTGAAGTTCCTAAATTAACCCCTGAAAACGATAACCGGCTGAGATTTCGACCGGGACCATGACCATCAGTACGCTTCAAACTTTCCCGATCCGTTGTTAACATACTTTCCAGTTCATCATCTAAAAATATATTGCTGGATTCGTCAAAGAAGTTACTATTGTCATCTTCAGCTAATTCAAACAAACTTGGATTATATGCAACTAGCTCTTGTCCAAGTAAGCCAACATCGCCACCTTTAAAAATGTAATTTCGAAATCAGGATCAGCATTGCATATTATATTGTGAAAATAGAGATAACTTAAGTTAACCAACCCGCTCCAGTTGCTGCCATTTGATACTGTTGGTTCTGGTTGCCTTGATTTTCAGCATTGTCAGCAGAGGATCCATTGAACAGCTACAATTTAGAGAAATCAAATCATGGCGTTTGTAATGAATGAGAAGACCCGTGCTATTTATTTCGAGCAGATAATATAAAAGGAGTGTATGCAATAAGTATTGACGTAAACCCAATAAAAAATTTCTGATTATAGAGCCATTTATGGAATATTAAAACGTGTGTTAGATAACACTATCATTCCTCTCGAAAACTCAATCACTAGCCGGATAGTCATTGACACCGCTGAGCATGCTTATTTTCAAATTCCAGAGGCACACATGGTATGGTGTGATGTAATGTGTGATAGTGGATATGCTACCTTACACTTTATACCGATATCTGAACTCCGAAGGCAACCGCCCGGGGTAACACCAGCTTAAAGTATGCTATTATTTCATGCACACTTCATAGTTGCCCACGTCACGCCGCAAGATTGTGCTAAACCAATTTAAAGTTAGTCTAACCTTAAAAATATTCCACGTCATATGAATTATTGCATAATGAACTTTCTTGGAATCGTGCAGTGCAGATAAACTTGGCACA
Organism: Sinodicranocentrus sp. ZH6; assembly: GCA_027743935.1. Taxonomy (NCBI): domain Eukaryota; kingdom Metazoa; phylum Arthropoda; class Collembola; order Entomobryomorpha; family Entomobryidae; genus Sinodicranocentrus; species Sinodicranocentrus sp. ZH6. The sequence goes on from JAHZNA010000306.1 coordinate 5,763, forward strand.
CACCCATAAACAAAACGATTCATCATAACCACACAAAGTGCACTCTACATGAAATTAAACATAAACATAAAAACATGAAATTCTGCAATACATTTACACACTAACTAAATTGAATGAATTCTTCGTAATATTACATACATACTCCAATTTAAAATATAATAATTTCTTGCTTGGATACTCTTACTTTAAATTTTGATCAAATGTATATTAATTTATCAACAAATGAAGAGCCGGAAGTAGGTTGTATGTTTAGCCTGATTGATAATATCTAAAATATATATCATACGTAGCATTACCGGACAAAGAAAGAAAAGACTATTTTTTGTTGTTAAGCTTGAGCACAAGAACAGCTAGCTGTGCAGAAAATAAAGCCTTCGCATGTAAACAGACAGAGACAGAAATCAATCGAAAATGAAATGTTGCAAAATGCAATGACAAAACATTCGCACAGTAAAACAAATGGTCTCACCCTGCACTAGTAAGTTTGCTTTCACTAACCATAACCACAGGTTAAGTACAACTGATATTCAAAGCTCTTCATTTTATGTGAGAATGTAGCGGACAGTGCTTCGTTTACCTGAGCATAAGTTTCAGGGTCAATTGCAGCTAAGTTGAAAGACCTGCTTACCCCTATTAAAGTGTCTTCATCCACCGGATATTCGTTGCTTTTGAAAAGGTCTCGCAAGTTATTTAGCCCGACTTCCATGTCGTCCAAATGGCCATCTAAATCCCCCCTACGTAAAAATGAAAACTTTTGTTTGAAACATGTTAAATCATAATAATGTACATGTACACCAATAAACACACATTTTTTGTTCGTAATACCGGAGATCGTTTAACTAATGCGAAAATACATAATGAACAGTTTAAAGGAGCAGTACAAAATACAAATGTGGTAAAATGAAAGGTAACATCTAGGTAGGTAAGAGTCATTTAAAAATAGATGTCCCTAATGAAGGCACGCACCGAACCGAGAAATACTTTCATTCTTTAAAACAGTTTATGAGGGCTAATTCAAAATACAATAACACCACGATTAATAGCCCTATAAAAAAAGGGAAGAACATTTGAACAGCGCAAATACTTACTACACATAAAAATGAGAACATGAAACTACAAAAATTGTGGAATAAAAATGTTCTTTCTTTTCTGCAACACAAGTTATACGTTAAACTAATTTAGCACATATATAAACTTTCTCGTGCAGTTTTCGAAAGATGACTGAACTGAAACCCCACAAATTAGAATAGCTATACTGAGACAAAAATCATTGGAATACCTATAGCCTATTGCATTTCTTAACATTGAAGTCCAGCCACATCAAACTCCTAAAATTATCAACAACAAACTAGATTAGATGTTTGATCTACAAAATTCTAAACTGCAAATCGCCCAAATAACAAAAACTGCCTAATCATAATTTTTTTCAATGCAAAATGATAGGCTTTCTTCATTGTTTTGTGTTGTGGTATCTTTATATTAAGATTTATATCTTAATGTAGCTTGTAGCTTGGCGTTTAGGGAATGAATTGAGCTTCGTGTCTTCTCCAGTTATTGTAGACCTCCAGACCTTGTAAATACATTTACGTACAGTAGCTACCGAATCGTTAAATTCCTAATCCTCCTAATATCAATCCTCAGTACTTTGTCTACCACTTGCTCACTGAACTACTACCACTTGCAAAGTACACTATATAGATATGAGTGTATATTTGCAGTATTCTGTGCCGCTTTCTTTGCTTTTGTTGTCTTTGATTTTATACTTTTAGATACTTATTGCTATTAATACTATTACCATTATATCTAGAAAGTCCTATATATGTAGGAGTAGGAAGGCCTAGTCTATTATCAATTTGTGTCACGTAAATCTCATTCTAGTAGCTAAATGGATATATCATCTTTTTATTTTAATGAAATCAGATTCAACCTATTTAACATAACATTGCTCCACTTACGGTGGTTTACTACCGTTCGATTTCATGAGGATTTTGGGGTTGACAGTTTGACTTCTAAAGTTTTCAAAACAAAACCACATTAATCATAATTAACATTCATTAAAAATATCAAACCAAATAACATATAGCCCATGCATGCAATACTGATATATTACACGTAATTTAGCACGGATATACTAAATTAGTACATTAGCCATTCTAATCATTCTATTATAGAAAAAGTTCTTGTCTGTAAGTCTTTTGAAAATCCATAATCTAGTAGAATATGAATATATCCATGATTATACGTAGTAATTTTTGAAGAGGCAATACACAAATAACTAAAGATATCCGAAAAGTTATCAAAGCTTTGTCTACAGTATTTAAACATGGAAAAGCAATTTGAGATTTGGAAAAATTGCATACACAATCGATTCAATCGAATCGGGGATTGACAATGATAGTAGAACAACTCACTAACCTTCCCATTGTCGCATCTGTTCCGCCAGTGGTAGTTGCCGTTTTGGTAGAAGGTATTTCAAAGTATTGCTCCTGTTGTTGCGGGACATTATACGTCTTTCCAGAAACCGAGCTTGTGCTTGCGGCTACAGATGGGGTAATGCTATTAGTTCCAGATGCGGTCGTAGTGGTTACACAATTTTGATCTGGAATCGACAAAAGAACTTGAACCGGTTCCGCCATTCCTGGAGCTGTAAAATATAGAGTTGTAGGAACACTATTTTGGGTTTGTGACGACGGGGGTACAGACAATAATCCGGGTGTTTGTCCAATTTGAGACTGCGACTGCACGATATCTACGCATAAATATTAATTTATGATTATTTATGTTTTAAATATTTAATGTTGTTACAATTTATAGAACCGAAACACTACTAAATGCAGCTCGTAATTATTTACAGAACTGATCATCTTAATCAAAACTTATATCTTATACATTTGGCAATCTTAAGGAGACATATGAAATGCGTTGCGATTTTAAGAAAACTTTACAAGAACGACGATTTTGTAAATTAACTTTTCGAGTACCGTTTTCTAGCGAAAAATGAGAAATATAATATTTCTCGCCTATTTCTAACTCAGTAATTGAGATTTGCTCGGATATGCTTGAATACGACTTACTTGAAGATGGTATAGCATGTTGAGCTTGTGCGTTGGGAAATCCAACGCCTGCTTCAGACTTTACCGATGACAGCGAAAAAGTCGGACCCGAATTTCTTTTGAGTGCTGATTTTGCTTTACTTTTGACTGTAAATATCGAAAAAATCGATGAACACAAATATTTAACATAGGTAGATCACCTTTTCCAAAGAATTCTAAAATCCTTTAAACTTTGCTAAGTTGACAAGAAAACCTTGTTGTTTGTTAGATTCTGCATTTTGCCGCATCTGCAGAAAATTTGTTGCTGGTACTCCCATTGATGGATTTAGTAACGCAGGATCAACAGGGAAAAGCATTGCGGGACTTTCGGGGCTAATTCGACCTTCACCAACGGACTCAGAGTACGGACTTCGCGATGGTGCTCTGGACAAATCATTGCCTGAAGGTTCCATAACTGACGTATTACTAACGCAGCCTTGTTCGTCCAACGTTTCCCCAGGCTCGTCCGATTCTAACAACTCCGTTACATCATGAATAACTGGACCAGTTAACTCATTTGTCTGCGATAATTCACAATAAATTATTTACTTATCGTTAGTTCAAAACATTATACAAGTCTGAATTGAATAGTTTTACATTACATGGTATAAAATCTTTCGCGACTCAAATCAAAACTTACATTTGTTCGTGACAGTTTTTGTTTTACTCCATCTTTATCGTTAAGCATAAGTGGCAAGCGTCGCTTGAATGCCAAACGGGGTGTCTGCTGAGACATCATTCCAACGAGAAATTGCAGCAACTATTATGAACCACGGACAAAATCACTTAATTTTTTTCCACAAATTTTTGAAAATAAAACAGAATATTCTCTGATTTAATGTCATTTAATAATAAAATCAAATTGTTTATATCCTCATATTTTATAAAAATTAAAATCCCACAGCGCTTAGCTGATGATTGGAAGAGGAATTGTTACGCCTTCTTGCAAGTGCCTACTAATCCGATAGTATAGGTATTCACACTTACCTTGCTTACAATCTGCGTTTGCTTCGCATGTTTCTGCCTCAAAGAAGCCAGCTCTCTCCACAATGCTTCGTTTTCTCGCTTCATAGTAACAAGTTTGTTATCCATACTTTCTTGACGCCCTTTCATCTGGCGAACGTCGATCAGCACCTACATATAACAAAGAGCTATTTTCTAAATCCGAAAACACTGAGAAACTATTGAAGTGTGAAGTATCAAAGAAAACTATAGTACGAAATAAAGCGATATCACAAAATTACACCATTTTCACAACACATCATATGATCGTGTATTGAAATTCTTTGTTCATGCTAACGAACTTTGTTCCCTATTACTAACCTTATTTAAAGAATCCGGACGTACTCTTGATTCCTCGTGCTTCGAAGCCGGAATCTACACATGAAAAATATACTCACAATAAGACAGTTACGACGTGTTTTCCAAAATATTGATAAGAACTCTTACCTTTCGTTTAATGAGTTCTAAAGAAGCTTCCTGTCCTTTCAGAAAAAAGGGATGTGCGAATTCCATTTCGTCTTTATCAACACGAAGGCCCCCTTGTTCCACTGAAACTACCTTGTGGAATCCATCTATGTACAAAATATGTGATGAAATGTTACGGATACAATGCACAATCAATGGTCGCAGATTGAAATTAAAAATTGTTTCGATACTTTCGATTTCTCAATTTATCTCTTAGCTCATCTACAAACAATATAAAGAAAACGTTTATATAAATGGTAACCTTTTAGTTATGTGTACAACTTATGAAATAATTCGTGCAGTTCAATTCTTCTGGAAACTGAAAACTATGTTAAAGATACATGGTAGGGAGTGACGGGAGTGTTTTGGTGTAGCTCAACATAAACACACGGCCAATGGTGACTCAGAAGGGGTTATAAATTACACGAGGTTAACAGTCAGTAAACCGAGAATTAGCTATGATTTAAGTCCAACTTTATCGATATAGTCATTTGAAATGTCATTATTATGACAATTAATTAGGTATAGCAAAAATGGTGTTATTAGTATTTATTGTATCAACAGTCAACAGAATCAGGAAATAAGTGAAATCGCATTGTGCATCCATTTTTTAAAACAGGAATATAGCATGCAAAATGCAAATCGGGAAAAAAATCATCGAGTACATTATCAATTAACAGTTAGTTGCGAATTGAAACGACAGCCATATAATGTTCACAAATCATGCGTGCGTTGCGTAGGCGGAAGATTGGGGCGGCTAAGTCTAAAGAATAGACAGACTTTTTGATGTTTACCTTTTTTTCAACTCTCCATCCATATATGGACTTGAATTTTGAAATCATTGAATGCTGAAACGCAATCATATCATCTCAAGCAGTTATACGATGCATTGCATGCGATACAATGCTGTCTACCTCATCTTAATGCAACTCTCAACACTAAAATTTTGTGAAGAGAAACTTCCTTTACAAAAGGAAAAGGAATACTTAATATGGGTACCTTCTGACTCCTACGTCCTACACCACCTGCAAATTGCCTACATTACATGCAGATGCAATGTTCAACCCACTTAACTCTTTACTCTACCTCGTTGAATGTAAACAAACGGTCTTAATAATGACAATGTGAATGTTAGCTCTAGCTCAATCCATCCATTGGTTAGTGAACCTTAACGGTACGTAAATATTCTTTAATTTAAAAATTGACATTCATACTAGCAGCATGCTTTATCTATCATGCAACCATACATAAGTCAATTTTGTACATTCGAAGAGGAGATGAGACATGAGATGTAGCAGGTTACCTCACTCCAGCCGATGAGATCATTAGTAGATGGATCGTCGATAATCTTCCATAATTTGGCCAAGAAAGCTGGAACATGAGTTCCCCCATTTGTGCCCACTGGTACTTCCACTAAAGTGTGCATCATGGATGTTATTTTTCACTTACGAAAGTTAAAAATCTGAAATAAAAATTACATCAAATAAATAAGCCAAATTCATAATGATCAGTATTCACTTCAGTAATAGGACATGGTACTATTGTACACATTACATTTATTCCTCCAAACTATTCCGTTTACCTTCATTCAATATTAATCTTACTCTTTCTTGCAATGTTTCGGCAGGATTGTACATACCAACCCCCGAAAATGAAAAATCGTGTTTAAAATCAAATGAGTGTTGAGTTGAGAATTGAAAAGGCAAATGAGTGTTGAGTTGAGAATCGAAAATGAAAATGAATGTTGAGTTGAAAATTGAAAATGAAAGTGTTGAGTTGAGAATCGAATATTCAAACGAGAGTATAGGGTTTGTAAATATCTAGTTAGGTTATGAAGGCTAGGTTAAAGTTATATCCATGTTGGTTAGGTTAGGTTATGAAGGCTAGGTTAAAGTTCGATTCTCAACTCAACACTCATTTGATTTTAAACACGATTTTTCAAAAAAAGTGGGGGTTGGTATGTACAATCGAACCAATATTAGTTAGATTATACATACCCCCATTTTTCGGGGGTTGGTATGTACAATTTAACCAATGTTTCATTATATGATTAATATATAGCCAATTAAAAGCAACAAAACAAGACAGATGACAATGTAACATGAACACGTGTGAACAGCTTTATATTAAATTGATATCGTAAACACGTTAATAAGACAATCAATCAATCAAGATGACCCTATAACTGGGCTATCACTTATTACTAAGTATTTCCTAACTTCTGCTTTGCCTTCCTATCAACATTCCTATTCGTTCTATGTTCTACGTAAATTAGTTAACAGAACACGAGTGATGGGCTCATTGGGACTATACTATTGGGAGTCTAAAAAACGGATAAGAATTCCAACTAACAACTAAGTATTTACTGACTTCTCTAAGACATCCATCCAGTTGTCTATTTCCCGAAGTTTAGTAACATGAACACGTGTGAACAGCTTTATATTAAATTGATATCGTAAACACGTTAATAAGACAATCAATCAATCAAGATGCCCCTATAACTGGGCTATCACTTATTACTTAATATTTCCTAACTTCTGCTTTGCCTTCCTATCAACATTCCTATTCGTTCTATGTTCTACGTAAATTAGTTAACAGTACACGAGTGATGGAGTGATGGGCTCATTGGGACTATTGGGAGTCTAAAAAACGGATAAGAATTCCAACTAACAACTAAGTATTTACTGACTTCTCTAAGACATCCATCCAGTTGTCTATTTCCCGAAGTTTTAATGATAAATTATGGAGATAACTACAAAATAATTCACAAAAATTCAAAAACCCATGATAAACCAAGTCAAGATACTAACAACTGACAATTAAGCAATATCGTTTTAGAGTAATTGATTGTCAGCGGTTTCGCCGACCGGATTTGGATAAAATACCATTTTTATTGAACAAGCAGTTAGAGTTAGCTGTCAGCTGTTACTACATACTAACTATCTTTCCACACAATTGGCAGTCAATCAAAGATATAACATATCAAAATCCAACAGCTGACAGCACAAAATTCAAATTGGAGTTTACCTTTGACCTTTTCGAGTTACAGACGACAACTGATAAGCAGCAGCAAAAGCACTTCTACCAACACCAAATCACAAATCAAACCTAACTACTAAACTGTCTGTAGACTGTGTCAGCATTTGGGATTTTGGGATTGCAAAACAAACCGAGAAATGTGAATGTGTAGAGCCCAAATACTTTTCATTTTTCCACTTCACTTTCTCGCTCAACTCGTGTCATCTGTGACCCGGTAAAAAAAACTTAAGTAATGTTAAATTTATCAATTTTTATTGCACAGACAACCTATGACAAAAACTTGCACTTTTGACTTCATCTAATCCCAAGTTTTTCAGGGTCCACGCTTAGCGCTATATAGCTAGCAAATGGCACAAACATACATTGAATCAAGTAATTCCCTATACTATAACTAAATACATGTAGCAAATTGGTATATGTTATATAATAAATTACCGTTTTATCAATTAAATTTTTCGTCAAAATTTAGCATTTCCTCTCCAGAAGCGTAACAATAAACTTCAAACAGGAAAAATTCAAGTGCAGTGTCTTAATGTCGTAGTACCCAAAGCCAATGCAACAACACAGGAGGAAAAATTATGTACGTATACACAGTAAATTGGGGGATACTATAATGACCAACTAAAATATCAACCTTCGTTTTTCACAAGGATCACCACTATTCACCACCACTCATATCACTCACTACTCACACACTTCTCTCTTTTTCTCACTCACTTTACTAAAATATTGTAGTGAATAGTGAATCGTGAATGCATGTTTTAGAATCAGCAACAGACCAGAATGATGAGAAGTTTAGAACAGAAATGTGTAATAAAAAGAGCCGAGCCATCAAAGGACAGGACGACATACGTGTGTTTTACTCTTTACTCTTGTATGCAATGTGTGCATACAACGTATTCGACACGAGACTTTTTTTTAAACTACCCGTCCGTATGCAGTATGTATTCCTTCCATATTATGCGATATGAGCAGAAATCCAATACACCGACAGATACCTTATCTCATGCCGTATGCAATTGAAACCACCACACATATACAAAGTAAGGCAGAAAACCCCCTCACAACAGATTGAGCGAATATCCAAAGTGGAGAATTAGTTTAGGTACATAATACGAACCTACATGAAGCTCCCTCTGTATATTCATAACACCTTTACAGCCGTATTACTGTTTTACTTTTACTACAATTATGTACAATGTAATCGCTTTTTTGGATCGCGGAATATACGTCTCTCCCCATGTTACAAAACACTAAAATCAGATACCACGAAATGAGACATATGCATATGCAATGCATAATATTCGAGTTCCAGTCGGATAGGGAAGTTGTAATGTTATGGTACTATATAGTTGATAGTATGATTGAGCAAGTGAGTGAATAGAGTGGGCTATTGAGCTATGGGCACTGCCATGCTTTTTTAAAAGTCTTGCACTTGTGTACTTGTGAGTATACATAACTCCGCACGGTCCCGTATTCCCATATTTCCCATATAACGAACTGCACTGATATGATTTTGTTGCTCCTGGCTCATCATCATCACATCACTTGAAATTGAAAGGGTTAACTTTAGTTAGCGACTCTGCCTGCTCTGCTATGTATTTACTCGTTTTTGTTTAAAAAAAACTTGCATGTAGTGGGTTCAGTCAGTCAGTTTCATTCTGGCTGGGATGTGATGATGTGACTTACAATAAGACTCAATTAATAAGTACGCATACGCATGTAGAATCTGCTTTGTTCAACTGTTATGAGTCTCGTGCAAGAGCACATGCACAGGATAAATGATATGGATTAATAAAGAAAATTCTAATAGGTATTCGATGACAATGAAATCTCATCATATTTATATTCGTTATATATCTTATAAAAAAGGTGCCTGATTATAAAATAACTTTATGAAAACTTAGTAATATTGGAGGAAGCAGTGCAGAAACTACACTGGATAGCTTATCAAAACTTGTGGTGGTAAAATATTTGTACAGCTCCGACTGCAAAATTTTTGTCGAGTTCGGTTAAATATTTGAACGTTATTTTGTTATTTGTATTAGACATTTAGAGCATTAAAAAAGAAACTGCACTTCAAGACCCCAATTCACAGATTGCCCCGAAACTCTCAGCAATTAAATGCACTTCCTGTCACCTGTGTGTATTTTTTCTTTCAAAAGTCCCAATCCCAATGTGTAGATAATCTGATGAAAATGGCATTTTGTGCGATTTAGCTCTGGGATTTATTGACTAACCTTTACATGACACTTTAAAATGGTCGAAAATCTACTTTGGCAGTTTTGCACGCATGATTTGTCATCACGGAATTTCATCATCAAGAATTCTTTGTTTTGCGAAGGTATCAAAACACAGAACACTATTTTGAAAGAAAAGTAAACTTTCAATACAACAACTAGCTTTGTTGCTTTAAATCCATTTAATACTTACCATCGAATACAACAATACGCACACCTCCTCCCACACAGCACTCTCCCTAACAATGCAAGTGGCATGAACATATCTTTAAACTGATCGTGATCGTGAGTGTGTTCTCTAAATCGCTCTCGCCGCGACTCTCGCCATGAGATTCAAATCCCAACCTCCACTATTTTTTTTACTAAAAGTTGATCTAATCGGAAGTCCTTATTCGCTGCTGCGGCCTGCGGCCACCGGCTCAGTATAATAGATGGGTTCGTCTTCGTCTGTTTCCTAATTTTAATAATATGGAACTGCATGGAGATGTTTAGAATTACTCAAAGTACCTAAACAAAGATCTTTATAATGATTATTAAGGTATTTGATAACCCCAGCTCTATGGACCTATAGACCATGGTGTACATTCACTAAAGAATTACTTAATTATTGTTAGTTCGCCTAATCAGTATCCTCTAGCCATTAGTAGGATACCTGCTTCTTCCCGATCTCGGATCATATATTCGACAAAAAATGAATAGTTGAGCGAACCAAAATGTTAAAATGTACTTTGGAAGTTGTATGTTAATCATATATATTTATCACGGATAGACATACATATTATATGTGTCTGAGGAAAGAACTGGAATAGCTTGCATTGGATTCTTTACGTATTCAGGAAATACTTCCAAGTAGCTTTTTGTTTCTGTGAGAAAGCTCACGTGTGAAAATGAAAGTGAACGTGTTACTTAAATGTTCGTGTAAATGTTATAAACATGAATCTGGTATCCTACGACTTTGTTAGATTTGTTCGATATTTTTCATGAACCAAACTGCGTACACAGGAAAATCATCTGAACAAAAACAGTATGACTACTGCAAGTAACTCCCACCCCATGCAGCTTGTACATGTAGCAAAGCATTAAGCTTTTTATTTAATCTTTTCTCAACTACAGCCAAACCTGATTCTGGAGACAAATACGAGCAGTTAACTAACTGTGTACTCACACGCGGTCATTAAAATGTTTGCTGTTGCGTAAGAAGTCAAAGGAATACTGACGTAGCTTCATTGATAGCTTTATTTCCCAGCCGTCTCTAAACATATAGAACCTCTACGCTCTACTTATTTTATTTTTAAAATTTGCTTGCATTCTTACTCAATTAAACGGTTTCAACGTACAACATAATATTTATGTAATGTAGACATCATAAACTGTTTTGTTTAATTGAAAAGAAAGCAAGTAATTAAATTCTCCTACTTCTGTCCTTTGTTAATTCAGACATTTTGTGGCTATTGAGAGGTTTTGGCTTCGAGAAATTCTCTTCCAAATAATTTTTAGTTGCTAATACGCCAGGTGACTCACCCACACCGCATCTGCCTTACTCCGTACCCTTGACCTCAGCGATCCGAAAATTTAATTATTAGCAGATCACATAATACTTCATCCAATGGCTTAATATGAAAAACCGTCATAAAATTATCTACTGTGCACTTCATGGTTTAAAAAAATCTACAATATGAGTTCTCAAGCCGAATTCGAATTTCATTTCATTCATTCATTTCATTTCGAATTCGCCATCAAAGCTTTTAAATGTTTTTTTAATGAACTTTTCTTTTACTTTCTTAAAATTAATTATCTGTCAAACCTGCAAAAATAAAAATTGTAAACTGGCGATCTGGAGAGCTAGAAACGCTACCGAAGCCATGAGAAGGGTTGAGCTGATTGTGAGTTTATTTCCTCCGGTAACGGCTAAAATGCATTCAGTGAGAAAGAGTACACCATTATTAAGTTTCGCAGAATATATCGAAGAT
>JAHZNA010000307.1:0-11754 GCA_027743935.1 Sinodicranocentrus sp. ZH6
TGAAATAAGATTCGTATCGTAAGATCATCTTCAGTCTTTCCTTCATATCCTATTTAATATGGGTTCCTGTTCTACTCTTGTCATTAAAATCCTGTACCGACTTCAGTGCTCTAAAGAACATTACCGTTTACTTCATATTCAGGAGCCATCAAGGCAGATGGTTCAGTGAAAGACGGTTTTCTTGAGAAACGTATAAAATGTCAAAAATATGAGTGAAACCGCGCCTCTGTGGTTATACAGTTGTATATTACCTACTTCGGTAACTATATCCCGTACATATTTCATCCTGACTATATATCTGTAAATATTTGTAGCTGGAGGAAAGTAATCCTTTTTTACTTTCCGTACGACGTAGTACATTCTTTCCCAAGAGGATTAAGTGGAAATACGAAAAAAGAAGACATTTCGTCTATACCGGTGAAATGAGCGTGTACTAGCATTAAAGTGGGTCTACTTATATTGCCGATACTTTATCAGTATTATACTTATAAATTACTTGGAACCCAGAATTCCATTTCGACTTGTCAATATCAAGGCAATATTGCACATTCTAAAATTCTATGGCTATTCCCTTGAAACTTCAACATAAGAGAACGAGAGCGTTCATTTCTGTAAAACAGAGATGCAATAAAAGTATGGAGCTATGGGCATAATACAAAGAAAATACTTTTACTTTACCCGGTAGAAAGTAGGACTAGCATTTCTGTGATATTAAACGTATAGGAAACTGCCTAAGGTAAGGTATTAATGCGGTTTGGTGAAGTATAGGCGGTTGAAAATACAAAATGGAAATGTTGAGTCTCGCCGATACTTAACTCTCTGTGTATTACTTTCAGCAATTTCATTTTGTTTTAATGCCGAGGTATTCACTTTTGAAAATCAAAAATAATGAGCACAATAACACTTCAATATGATTATGACTCTTTCTACTTTACCTCCACAAGCATCCATACTGAAAGGGTACAAGTAGGAAAGTTGAAAGCTTTGCTCGGTTACTCTCAAAGCTACAGTTAGCCGGTAAACTAGAGCCATACGAAATTATGAATATTGTACATATACTTATAGTGAGAACTTACCCTTGTGATTTTTAACTTGTGGTTTCCAGATGTTATCATTTTCGCCACATGGCAAAAATACGCTGGGGAAAGGAATATGAATGAATTTGCTTATGCATTTAATGATTTTAGAGGGATTGCTGAACTGTTGAACTCTCTGTGGAAATTATGGTTATGATGATAATGGAAACTGTCTAGGAACGGCAGGCCTTTCACTGGCCTATTTTTCTAAAAGTGGTGAAAGTTACGATTTGAACCTTGCCGCTAGAGATTTATATAGCATTCGTATATAGTAATCTGTCGCGTACACCAATTCCTTATGAACATGTTCCTTTCTTTTTGCCATAACTAGTTTCATTTAATTTAATTTTAACGCCGGTGTTATACGTGGTAGACAAGTACATATGATAATCCGTGCATATTAATAGATATGCTAGGTACGTAATCCGGTGGTGACTGTTATGTATATCATAGAGATTATGGGCACTGTGAATGGATTGTATAACACAGACCCATAGCCGAAAGCTGAACTTAATTCGCAAGTATTGACTTAAGCTTAAGCTAAAATTATCATTTATTAGATTGGAAACGAGTGAGAGCTAATGATTGGGATTTGTGACTAAGCCATCAGCGACTTACAATTAGTTAAATTATTTTTTATTTAATTATTCACTATTTTGGTACCTTTTGCTTTAGCTCCGACAAGTTTATCCACAATTCTCTCATAACTGTCTTCACCAGCTACACCAGAGTCTTTGACAAGCTTCTCTTTAGCGGCGATGCAGATATCGTTCTCTGGTAATAATCTCTCTAGTTCCTCAAACGCCTAGAATTTTAAAAAATATTGATATTTGTTTATAGACACAATTATAATCCAAACTTCATAAATACACACATCAAATAGTTCGTAAACGAATTAAGACAAATTATTTATCGTATTTTGTGTGCGCGCGTGTAAATAGCAAAATATCAGTGTAAAACAACAGTAAATATTCCGTGATTTGATGATCGAAATATTTGAAATCTGAGAAAATTGGCCCATACATTGCAGCTATATTTCTGTAACATACCAATACTAGTCTTCAGGTCGTTTTTCTATCATATACTGTATATGATATACATCTTAAACCCCTAGAAAAGTAGCATTCTAGCAGAAACGAAAGAAATTCCATGAAAAAATCCGTTTTCTGTAGGCTATATCTATAGGATGTACATGTACATAGGCAAATATACATAGTTTTTATACTTTATATGAGATAAGCAGATGAAAATATTTGTGTTATCTAAATCCAATCCAGCTTCCCTATTTGTTCTCATCATGATCAAAACAAGTATTAACCCAGTTGTAAACATCAGGTCAAAAACAAGAAGTGACTAGGCTTACTAGAAACAACATAGGTATATGTATTTGCACTTTCCTTCTCTATAAAATCCAAAATACTGGGATGGAAAGTTATTTCACAAGACTACGACATTCACGGAATGCTCATGTTTTATTTTAAATCTTCTGAGCACAATATGACCGACCCTAAGCCGGTCATATGAAACAAGAACGTGCTCTTACCATTTTTATTCAAATAGAGCTCAGCCACAAAATGACATTTTTCCCCTTTCTCAAGCGTTGGCAGTAGAACACGCTCTACTCTTGTTGCAAACTTGCAAACAACATGGTTCAATTTAACTTGGAATCCACACTGCATTTTACATGGGAAATCGGTTGGATGAAATGCAACCATGCGTTTACTCTTTACATTTATTTGCTGTTTTTTTTAGAAAAAATAACGCTTTTTATCGCAAATGAAGTGCGCACTACGTACGGTATTGATTTAGTTTCTTTATAAAACCACTTCCAGTTTTTTTCCACCATCTCATTTTTCACCTGAACCAGTTCGTGCCATAACCGCAGATACAAGCATAAAAACGGGTTAACCTCCTCGAGTACGAATTTATGGGGACTTCTCCCAAGAGATACAATTCAAAGCAGTGCATTGTTTGCTGTGCTGGTTGTGATTGTATTAACATTTAACGACGAAGGTAGGCGCCAGGAGGCTGAATAAATCAAATAATGATGACAAACTGTTGTTGTTCAAAGAAGAGAAAAAGTTCAAAAAGAGAGTACAGAGAGAAAGTTTACAACGCATTTACACACACATATGTTTTTGTTTTCATTCTTAACAAAACTATACTCGCATGAAACCTCAAAATATTCACAAGTACAGTCATTACGGCAAATAAAGTAAATAATTTAGTTTTGTTCGTGGGTACTTGCGACAAAATTGTCTGTTGAAAATAAGCACTCAAAATCTCTTTTGGAAGCCCAGAGGCAAGAGATAGAAACAAACTATGTATTTCCCTGTAATAATAATTACAGTGAAAGCATCCACGACATTAACATCCCTAGGCTTAATCTCAAAAGGATTAGGGCTAGCTTTGGATGCAACCCACATATTTTATGCTTACAGCGTAATTGAATAAAATAGTCCATTAATTTCGTACAACACCACATGCTCCTTTTATAGAGTTACGGACATCCAAAATCCAAATCTGTTTAATGTACATAGGACGTGACATTACTTAGTGAAGCATAAATATGCATGATGCAATCTACGGGAAATAGTTATTGAATATTCAAAGGGAACCACTGTAGGTATTATGCATAATTCAACTTTTTACTATCTTGCTCTCACATTTTTATAACGTGAGTGGAGCTTTACAATCTGGAATGCATGTAGTGTAGCGGAATATAAGACGGGTTACAATTAGGATTTGGTTATATGCAGTTTAAAAATCTTTCCGCATCGTACATAAATAAACATTAATAGAAAAAGTGGAACAACAACGGTACTCGGTTAGCGGTGTGGGGTACTCACCTAACCAAACTAGTCCTGTTTCCGAACATTTACTCGCCTAAGTCTAAAATACGAGGCGATGGTCAACATTAAAAGTAATTTTCTCAGGTGCTACAAAAGGGAATGAACACGGTTCGCATGAAGACAACCAGTTTTAGCAAAGGACCACCACCCTTGAGTATAAAATAGCACACAGAATGTAAGCACGTGATAAACTGCTACATTATTAATGAAACACTTCATCCATTCGCAAGTGGGTTTGTTTTGTTGTCCTATTCCGTATCCCCACACCTCTACAACTTTTGTCCTCTTTCGTATGCACATTTGTAATTTCACACTATGAGGAAGTAACAGGATTCCAGAAAATCCATACTCCGCTCCGTGATAACAATACAAAGGAGAAACTTTGTTCCAAACAATATCCCTTTCGGATTGTGCGAGCTGTAAATTCAATTTCGTCACGGAAGTTGTAGGGAATGTAAAAAAATGAATGCACAGATGTTTCATTCAATTTTTTTTTATCTGCACTTGGCGGATCAAAAAATTCATTTCTCAAAAGAAAAATAATATACCGTAAATATATATCTAGATAATATGCATTCCTATTCAATTCGTATTATTTTGACAAAGGTTGCAATATCACATTTTTTCCAAAATATACTAGCTAAATCCTTGAAATTTCTTTGAATGAATCATTTCAAGTGAAACTTTGTACGCCTTTTTCTTTCACCTACTTCTTTTGAATCTCTATCAATCTCATATGTTTACGCCTGATCCACTCTCAATCGTTTCTGATACGTATATCATACAAAACTGCGTACGTTCGTGAGCAAGTGTGTTGAATGAGCAAGCCAAGAAATAAATAGAATTCGGGAAAGTGAGAAAAATAGGAAGATGAGGAGAATGAAAAGGAAAAATAAAAATGGTGTATTCACTCAGCTAGAACTCACATTAGAGAAGTTTATAGTGTATACTATTCCCCCAAACCATATTTCATCACTATACACGCAAAAACTTTCCATTTGTCTAAGATGCACTCAGCTAGTTGTTCTCTGTATAGGAAGTTGTCTTCTTCACATGGCAAAGTTTTTGGAGGAAAGACAAGTTGGCATTGTTCAAGTTGCTTTCAGCCGCAGAAATCGATACAGGTACACGTACATCATGAGCAAACTTTCTTTTCCCTTGTCATCCAACATGTACTTGAGCATGCTTACAAGGTAGGTTGTTAGATAGAGAGTGGGATTATAGCGTGTATCCATAAAATCTAGTAGCGACATATATTTCATAACTGTCCAACCAAAAATTACCCCTGGTGAGGTTCACCGATAGTGGGCTGGTCATTCTCTTACCGGCAGGATTTAGCATGGAGAAAGTTTCACAAACAAGTGCTGGACAAAATTCCATTTCCTCTATTACTATTCTTGTCCTATGTAAGATAACAGGATAACAAGGTTCAATCCAGAAGCTGTCACGCATTCTTTCCCAACTCTGCCAGTTTGCTTTTTATCCGGTCGATGTTCCAGCTTCATGCACAAGTACCTAGACACCCGCCTCCAATTTAGAAATCCTGATTCAATGGCCTGATGTAAAATGATCTAGCACTTGGGATCATTTTAGTCGTGATATCAGTATCATGTCCTTGCACAACGGTCGAATATCAAATGGACAACGTGCAACCACTGCTTAATGTAAGATAACAGGATAACAAGGTTCAATCCAGAAGCTGTCACGCATTCTTTCCCAACTCTGCCCGTTTGCTTTTTATCTGGTCGATGTTCCAGCTTCATGCACAAATACCTAGACACCCGCCTCCAATTTAGAAATCCTGATTCAATGGCCTGAAGTAAAATGATCTAGCACTTGGGATCATTTTAGTCGTGATATCAGTATCATGTCCTTGCACAACGGTCGAATATCAAATGGACAACGTGCAACCACTGCTTTTTTTGAAATGTAATAAAAACTACATGGTGCATAATGTCTACCGTGGGGTAGAACATGGTCGCTTGAAGCGTAATCGAAAATCCTTCAAAAGTCTTAGGTAGCATAGAAAAACAAAATGGACACATTTTGTTGGCTACCCTTATTTCGTTACAAAGGCTTGAATTTGATATACGCGTTTTCCCATCTGACGCTGAGTACTTTTTGTGGAGAAACCGGTGCTAGCATAGAAAAACAAAATGGACACATTTTGTTGGCTACCCTTATTTCGTTACAAAGGCTTGAATTTGATATACGCGTTTTCCCATCTGACGCTGAGTACTTTTTGTGGAGAAACGGGTGCTCCATTGCTTTGTCAATTATTCTATAAAAAAATTATACCACACTCGACTTTCATGTCTTTCCCCTTCTCTCAAGCTTTTCTTCTTTGGTGTCACTTTAATGCATAATATTGCAGCTTGAGAGAATCAGGCTTTTCCCTCGTCGTAAAAGGATCCAACCAGTTACACTATTAGACAGGGAAGGATACCGGAAGGAAGGAAGCTGGGTGTAATGGTTATTTCACCTCGCATTCATGCATATCACAGTCATAGTTTGCAGGGATAATGGGGTAATTCTAAAAGTGGAGAAGCTATCCGCATTGATCGTTGATGCCTAGTGTATAATGTATTACACTACGGGAAAGTAATAATGAAGCCTTGGAAAAGAATATGTACATGACAGGCGTGCCTAGGCGTTGGGTCCACCCTTGGAGGGTTATCTTTTTGTCACCGGAAGACACAAAGCAAAATATAAGCCAGTAGCTGGCTCTCACGCTGTAAATTTATATGCATCGCCACCAGGAGAGGATTGTAGAAAGTGGAAAAAAATAACGCGGAGTACATGACCGGTTTTATGCAACATTTCGCTTTCTCTCTTCTCTCGTAAGTTCTCACCAGTCATACATAAGTTTTTGTCACAGCCATGCAACATTTCAAGGCTTTCTCTGCTACCTCTTCCGCTGTTGTATTGCTGGGAGAAAACGGAAATCTAGTTCACAGGAAAGCGTCGCATATACGCACACAACACAGAAAAACGGAAGAGCACTCAGCCCTCGCTTCATATAAATCCAAAGGAGCATCCTCCTTATAAAAACTGGAGTATATGTACATGAGAGCAAATGAAGCAAGACACTTTTTGCAGGAAGACAAGTTTGTGGGGGAAAATAAGGATGAGAAAGTTTTTTCTCTCGGTTCATTCAAATTATATGACTTGAAATGAAGTGGTGCGGTGACTTAACCAAGTTCGTATATTATCCTTTCTCATTCTCACTCTCAGCAGAAGCGGAGTTGAGCAGTTGGGTGAATGCATTTGAGCGAGAAACGTATCACCTTGTTTATAGAGAAGAGAAGACTTGTAGTAATATAATTATATTTCTAAACTCTACTAACTTTCCGGTTCATATATATATAGGAATATAGGAATATATATTTAGGAAGATGATATTTTACTTTAGAAGTCTACCCCTATTGTCATATTCCTGGGCGGTTAAACCAGCTGCTGGTGTGTACCATTTTCCCCCTTGATATCCTGTCTTGTGTGGTTTAGTCTTCTTTCCATCAACAATCGTTGGATGTGCGTCCTGTTATAAAAACTGGAGGGCTTGCTTCGGCTCACTTCCTCGAAGAGAAAGCGCGTCTTCTAAGAAGAAGCAAGTGAAAGGAAGGAAACAGAAAGAGACTAGACCTTTTCTTGGTTGATGATATAATGCATGTGTAGCTCAACCGAAGCTATTGATGTTGGTTAACCTCAAAGAGTGCAAACTAGTGAATCTTAGCCAACAGCAATAATATCATTCATACATGTACCGGGGTAACTTTCGCAAAATATTATTACCCTCTATCCGCCTACACTTGGGTTGTCTATGATATCCCTACACACCCATGTTCTCTATTTTCTACTAGCTGGAAGCTTTTTGGAACATGTAGTGTTCAAATATACGTTTTTTGCCGCTCAGGATACGAATGGAAGAGGTATCGGGCAAATAATGGAAAATAAAAAAAGTAGTTCACACATGTAGACTGAGAGAAGATGAAAGCAGGGAATATGACGACATGAAGGAAAGGACGACATTGCATTCAACAAGAAGCATGTCTTGTGTACTCTGTTTATCTTCACTTAGCAGGGGGCATATTTGTATCGTGTTGTGTTCCCAGTTTTCCTGTTGCTGCTTCATTCTTCTTCCAGGAGACATAACGCCATGCACCAGAGTGATCACTTGTGGTAGTCACCCGTTTTTAGACGGAAACTTAAAGGAAACAGAGTCTCGCAATGAGGAAAAAATACACCAAAAACATTTTGTATGCGGTTCTAAGCACCATCCAGCTAGACCAGTGGGGTGAGTGAAAAGCGAAAGACGAAAATTGACGAGGAAACTATAGGAGTATGTAATGGGGCATAAACCTCTTTGGAAAGAAATACTTAGATGCATAAATATACAACCATATACTTTATGGGTTAACACTCCCGCTTTGTGTTTGCCTATTTAAGTAATGTGCCTGTCGTGAATGGGAACGTAAAAATAAGGACGCGAATGTGGCATGAAAAGTGCTTGTAAGAATTCAATAACGTTTTCCCTCAGAAATTCATAATACTCTGGTATTTCTGGTTGTTACTACTACGCTGCTATACACGACGCTGGGGTGTTGTTCTCTAAAAGTATTTTCCCCCATCTTGGGAAAAATTCTCTCCTGCTGGGTTCATGAATGTGCATGAGAGCCAATTTGCTTTTGACACTGAGAAATTCGGAGAAAGCTCCTAGCTCCTCTACTCTCATGAATCCTTACACTCAATTTCTCAGGTAGTATAAACCTCTGAAAGTATTGAATGAAGGAGTGGTAGACTTGCAGAGTCTGGATCTTGGTAGGAGGTTGATTCTTTTCTTCCCTTCCCCAGTGGCTACTACACTACATATAATTCAATGAAGCGTGATATGGACATCTACTTAATTCACTGATGGACTGATATCGTGTGTCGGAGAGGCGTATATGTGAACTGAATGTTTCCTCCAGAAGTAATAACGGAAAGTGGAATGGTATGACCTTTCATAATGACGCTGGGCTTTCTACTATCTTCGCGGTTCAATGAATGTCCATCAACTTCTAATAAAAAATGATGCCGTTAATCGTGTTGTGCGTATGGCGGGGAAGGTCTTTTAGACCCCGATTTCGTTTACAGCGAAGATCAAGAAAAAAACATTTTTTTTCTAGATGGGATATTATTCTCCGGAAGAATGGACAGTATACTATCTGTCTTTGTAGATCAATAAAAGGATACAGTTCAAGGTTTATCGTCAGTCAGATGAAGTGAAGGAAAAAATTAAACCTATCTTAACTGCAATACAACTTGTAACGCAGTAGATAGATATCAGAGTATTTGTTATTGTTACACTAATTGCATGTAATCGAGATAAAAAGTCTTGCGATGTCTACGTGCAATATCCAAGACTCAAGCCAACCATCTGCTAGCATTGCAGCAGGAATTGATATTTCAACGTCATAAAGTAAAATTAATACGTTGTATCAACAATACCCGTTAGTCAATTAATTTTCCACGTGTTTCACTGTAACAAGATTCCGATTGTAAATGTACATTAAAAATATGGGGCAATGTGGAAAAGGTAATTACTAGTAATTTAATATTGAATTCATATGAACATCTTTCGGTTCACTCATTTAAAATTTTGTCTGCAACAATAAATAAATAAATAAAACTTTCCCACTATTTTCATCGGTAAAAGCCATTAGTTGCAAAAAAAAGTTTAAATAATTTACAACTTTATGCATGTATACCCATGTAAATGGTAAATAATATCTGAAAGTTATTTTACCTGTGGAATTTTAAATAATCTTAGAAGATTGGCCACTTGAATGGACGTAACAGAGGAAGCAGCTCCAACAACTCCGGCAATAACCCTATGCTTCCATCCTCCCGGCGACTCTCCATCTGAACATTTCGCTGTCAAGTCCACGTCATCAATGTTGCTTATGGATCCTAGAAAATGGAAAAGTAAAAAATTCACTTAACATTCAGCTCATTGTCAAAAAGTTCTCGTCAAAAATCGCACAAAACTATTTCATTAATAGGATTTGTCTGTCTCAAAGCACTGCCACTACTGTCACATTAATAGTATTATTCTGGTACATGTTATGTTATGTGACTGAATCATGTAAATTCCAAGAATAGCTTTTTACTTGTTCCCTATAGCTGCTTATAACTTTACAGATTTCACAGATATGTTGTTCCAATGAAATTTGATGAACAGGCTACCAGCAAAGGTGCAGACTACAATCCCGAAAAAGGGTTCCACTTGGAATCTTTAAAATACAAAAGTGGCTTCCAATTTCATGTAAATATATACATGAACTTCCCGTCAAAAATATGATACAAGATTAATGAAAAAATTCCACAAACTCAATGCACAAATAGCAACTACGTCTGTGCAGTCATTTACATTTACGAATTCCGTAGCCAAAGAGTTCCGCCACAAACCTAATGCATTACAGTGAAAATTGTTATCATGTTGTCTTACGTTTTTATAAAACGGTAACTATACAGTAGACTATACTAGTTGAAAACTTTGTTTTGGAAGAAGCGTGACTGATGTTAAAGTATTTTACATTAGTAAAAGTTATAGAGCACTTTTTTCACAATCATCTTTCAGTAAACTCTCTCTCTCTCTTGGTCCGCGAATTACCAATGTGTAGGTGTATAGTGTATAGTCATATTTTAACTCACACTCATAATGAACATTACCCACCAACCAACTTCCTAGAAGCTTTTCTACATCAACTCTACTCCACCATTGTAGAGAAAGCGTACATTCATTTACGCCCGGCCACTTGTCATTCTATTCATTACGCAAAAGTTTAGACCTGTAACTATGAGGTGTATACCAACAATTTTGGCTGTTTGCCATTTTCAGACAGCAAAAGAATTATGGGCATAGATGTAAGTACTTTTTTATCGCTACACTAGATTTTCACTGGAGATCTTATGCTCTCTAGTTAATTCGTGGACATTACGTATAAAATATGACTTGTTATATATTATTACATCCTTATCATTATAAAATACCCTCTTTATTCTACCCAAGAAAAGACAACTTATATTTTCTACTCGTAAAACCATAATATGAAAAAAATTCCGTTCAAGCTCCCACCACTAAGGACAAAGACTATCCAAACTGTGAGTTAATTCACCCAGCGTCAAAAAGGTGAGCAAGAGGAGAAAAATCGGGGAATTATATTTTTATAAGTGCCATTTCCCCTCGACTTGCTAACTTGTGTTCACTCAATTTTCACGGTATTTCTCATCCCGTAGAAATATATGTTTGTGTCGATTCCTCATGTAAAGATCATTATCTTGGAAAAAATTCACAAGTGCTACACATACTTCCCTACTATCGTCTCTCAGACACGAAATCATTAGCAAGGCGATGGTGTAAAGGTAAGAGTTATGCAGCTGTAGCATTTTCTACTAAATTTTCTTTCTTGTGTTTTTCTCAATTTTCCAGGCATTATTTTTTTCAGGCTTGAGTCTACTTTCCAGAATAAATGGGGCTGGTGTCAAGAGCCATGAGAAAATAAAACTCTTGATAGTGAGAACGGCTCTTGTGCACAGCTAATAATATGCTTTTAAGTAAGGCGTAGTTACCCCTTAAAACCCACAGTGAGGTTGTTTTTCCTTGACTTTGCACATGTTTTAGAAAGTGGATAAGGTGAAGAGAATGCTAAAAGCGAGGTAGAAACTTGTAAACAGGGTTGGTAGAAGAGGTAACTTTTTCATATTATTTTCTCCATGATAAACTCTTGCTTCGAGTATGCAAACCTATCATAAGTCAGTTCGCCTGCAGTTGGCTACAACCTGGA